>JAWNKV010000867.1:325000-593395 GCA_035041805.1 Amiota mariae | reverse complement strand
ACACGGTCTAAAAATAAAACCATGCCACTTTTTCCGAGTCTACGAAAGGGCATAGACCGTTTTCCATATAGCATAATTTTTCAACTGCAGCCATCTTAAATTGCAATGAGGTCAGAAACTTATCATTGCCCATTATATTCCTTGCAAAGAGTATGTCTACTTTTGCATTATTCGCTGAGATCAGTGTATCTTCCATTAAACTCTGGACTGATGTGCTTGTTGGAACAATGTAAAATAATACGCCGTTGAATATAGTCTTGTGTACAGGATGTTGTGAAATGGATACAGTACAATACATGAAACTAGTGAAGTCCGTTATGATACCATTTCCCTTATCGACAACAAAGCAATCGATAACTCCGTTTCTTGGGGTGAAAATGTGACGAAAATCATTAAAGTTGATGATCGGGTACAAAGAGAATGACTCAATATATTTGTTAAATAATATGTACGCTTTATACATATCCTCAGGTTGGATGCGACGAAATCCTTGAATCAAATTCTTTGCAGGCATTTTGCATTGTTTTTGGGTTTCACTAATCGTCGTATTCGGTTCGAGTTGGTGCAACCCAACATTGATCAATTTCTTGGGATTCAGCAAACGTGAATAGTATTCACAGCGTGAAATAAGTGACAAATTCTCATCTGTAATATGTGTAGAAGTAGTTGTCTGAAATCCTCCTACAAGATTAATACGGCGCTTAATTTCTAAGTATATTAGTTTTTCAATCTCTTTCTGGTTGTTTTTAATATCATCTACGTAAGAAGCAAAAATACTAGCAAGCTTATATTTTTTGCCCCGTACATTTATTTTGCATGGTATTGCCGTTACAAAAGCAACTAAACGATCAGATTTCTCTGCGCGCAAACCGATGTACCACTCAGGATAATAACCTGGTGGCTGGAATAACCATCTAAGGTAATCTGGCGAATAAGTTATAGAGAACTTTCTATTCTTATGTGTGCTAAGGAAAGTTGACAAATCCCGCAATTGCTCAGAATTCTTAAAATCGATATTAATCCACTTGAAACCCGATGGCAGCATATAGGGTTCTTTAGGATTCACTTTTTTATTATTAACAGCAGTGGATGTTACTGGCTCAACAGACGCGTTCACGTGGTAATTTCTTCCAATTGCATTTTCTTCGCTCTCCTTCTTTACCAATAATTCGACTTCATCTTTAATAGATGATGCAGACTCTTTGTTATTACGAATTTTGGATTTGTCATACTTTGTTTGTGACATTTTAAATGAAATTTTTGGAATGTTTTACTCACGAAGAAATAAATGTCACTGTGAATCCGTGAATAGAATTTTGTCGATTCAGTGAGAGTCATTCACCTATATAACAAAAAAAAACATAATGTTTTATGTATGTGGTTCAACAAAATTTGCTTGTTATTTTAACTCATATGTAATAGACTTTTCACGCAGTGTGAAAAATGATGTGAGTTCTGATTTGGTGTTCACAGTGAGTACTGAACTGCTGTTTATTTTTTTGGTTATTTTTACATGCAAAGCAAAAGTTTGTCGAATTGTGAGAAATTAAAATGGAAATTTTGTGAAAAGTATTTACATGTTTAAGAACAATTCGCAGTGTATGCAAACAATTCTGGCAGCTATATTTTTGATTCCTGCTACGTGTTTTATTAAAATTTTAAAGAAAACTCAACAATTTGAAATTTACTTAGAATTGTTTTGTGTGGTTTTTCTCTGTTGTTGTTGCCTTCAGAACTCTGTATGCTGCTTCATTGATGTTCGAATAAACAGATGATTGAAGATTGTTTATTTTATGGCCGTTTTACACGTATTGATTCTGTGGCGACATTTGTTGTTAATTCTTCTTTGGTGTTTCTTGCTATATGTAGATGCCAAGCAAATATTTCTTCCTTTCACATTGCTTACTCTTCAAAAACCAAACGAAAAGAAAAAAAACTTTCATTCTCAATAACCAAAAATTATGTAAAACACCTTCTTTAACTTATTCCAGACAAGTCAATTTTCACAAATGAGATTATTAAAACTTTCATTGATCTAATTACTTTCCATGTATTTTTAAAACACATTTAAAGCATCATAGCTTATTATTTATAGTTTATTTTAACATATCAATGAATTGAATTGAAGATAAATTTGAATCTTTGAAAATGTAAAAAAAAAAAAAATAAAAGCAATAGAGATTTGGATAAAATGGAAATTTATGCTTAAAATCAACTGAAATGTTGAATTACTTAAAAGCAGATTACCGAGGAAAACAATAAACTACAGTTCTTGGTATTTTTTTTATCATTTTTGATAATATAAGATAAGGGGAAATTTAACCAAATCGGTTTTAAAAAATTGGGAGATTTTACAAAAGTGATTTCTGGCATACCAATAAATCCAATTGGATGGGAATTGGGTTGATGGAGATTTCTGTCACATATCCGAATAAAAATGTTTTTGAAAAATTAACCATTTTACCGAGAATAGCAAGAAATACATATCAAAGACCATGACTAGACAATTCGAATTCGAAAATATGCTGGTTGATGTGGTGAAATAAATTGCTATTTCGAACTTAAGAATGCATGACCATTTGTCATGATTCACTCAAGCATGTTGCAGATTTATTGTGGTAATTTTTCCCTTAATTTTTTCCAATTTCATTTTTCGTATTGATTTGCTGTATTTGCAAATTACCCGCATGTTACATTACCCGATATCATATACAAGCAGTAGAGGCAAAAATGACAATGAAATTTGGACAAACTACAAAATTTATTTTAATTTCACATTTTTCCCAAGAAAAAATAAAGAATTTTGGTTTTAATAAATAGTTGAATAAATAGAACTTTATGGAAATTGTTTAGTTTATTTATTAATCGATAAATTTATTTATATCTTTAAGCTTAAGGTCCCGTAACTATAGCTTCTTCTTTAAGTTTTTATTCTATTTTAGATAGCTTATAAATGTGTAATAAATAAATATATAAATATTTATATCTTACTTAAGTTACATTGAAGATTTGCTTTGGTTTTCAGTCATATAATTTTCAAAGTCAAAATATGTTAAGTAAACAGTGAAATTCCAGCGGAAAAAAGAGATTTTGAGTGAAATCGAGTCATGCTTACATACTCTTCTGATCAGTGCGCATGCCCTCTCTCTTCTGGTGAAAAACTTTGTTCTTTCTCTCAAATATTTTCGCGCGCGCGCCATCCAAATATTTGAATGAATATTTGAAATTTCATAAGAATATAAATTTTTTAAAATTACCCTTATTTGAATAATAAATAATATTATTTTGTTATTTTCTTAAACATATTAGTAATAAATATTTCAATTGAAATTAAATTTTTCATATGCGACAGACATAATATGTGTGACATGCTTTGCGTCCATTCTTTCTATTTGTGTAAAATTTATTAAACACTACTATTGAATAATATTGTAGTTTATCATTTACTTATGTGTGTTTTTTTTTACCAGCATTTCAACTTTTCTTGGTATGTTTGTAACCACAATTTCAGACTCTTCAACAGATTTGATTTTGACGATGCTAAAATAATGTTTTTTAAATAAAATACTTTTATTACAATGAATCCATATATCTACATACATATATTTATTAATTCTTATTAATAAATATCAGAATATTTTTGTACATATTCAATTGCTTTACTATATTTTATTCCTATTGCGTTCAATGTTTTTCTTTAATAATTTATAATAATATAAGGTGCTTATCAAAATTATAAGACACTTCGTTTTTTTTATATATCTGGTTAGGTATTAAAGAGAGAAATATCAAAAATAATTTCGGGTTATTGCCATTCAATTGTCAATTACTTCGACAATTTTTTTTTTTTATTTATTTAGTAAACAATAATAAAAAAATCAGCCAAGTGTGAGTCGGACAAGCACACGGAGGGTTCCCGTACCATCGTACAAGATTTTTTGCTTAAAATATTAAAATATGTGCATATTTAACAGCCTAAAAGTAAACTACAATTAACAGCTTAAAAGTAGTATACTACAAAAAACAAATTTTTAAACATAAGGTTAAATTTAAGAACAATGCTTCTAAAAATGTGTATTTTTAGTATTTGTCGTTCTACACACAAGTGAATTACACACTCTGTGAAAAGACGGACGGACGGACATCGTTAGCTTAGAATAAGGTCCCGTTAGCTCCCTTTGGGTACGGAACCCTAAAAATACAAAAATTGCGAAATTCGCATTTTGCGCCCTTGACAAAATTATAAGACACATTCTTCTTTTAAGAATTGAAACAACAAAAACTTGTACTGCAACGTTATTTTTTACAAAAACAATAAAAATTAATAACCGATGTGTCCAACTCGGTTTTTCCCAACTTTAAAAATACGGGTTATATTGAATTTATAAGGCTGTGGAACAAGGCTCAAGCTCAAGCTTGTTCCATTCATGTAAAATCGGTCTTTTTAGATTGGAAACATTTTAAAATTTTGTATTTTCAGCAAAAACTCGGCGTACTAATACTCCCCGAAGGTTTTCAATGGGGCTTAAGTCCGGCGAGCATGCCGGCCAGTCCATAATCTGGACAGAGCAGTCTTGCAAAAAGGCCAATGTTCACTGACTTGTGAGTATTGGGGCATTGTCATGCATGAAAACATACGGATTTTCCCTGTTCTCGGCCAAAAAAGGAAGCAGGCTAATCTCAAGCACGTTTATGTAATATGCACTAATCGTTTTTGAGCTCGTAAATTTTAATTCGAGCGTACCACACATAGTGAATGCGCTCCAGACCATTACTAACCCACCACCAAAGTTTTTCTTAGAGAATGCAAGGGGTTTCTTTCTTAGATTGCGCCAATAATAGCGAAACCCATCTGGTCCATCGAGATAAAATTTTTCTTCATTGCAAAAAATAACCTATTTAAAGAATTTTTGTTCATATCAATAAATCATATGTTGTAGAGTTAAAGTAGCAGCATGTTGGGTGCACGACACGGTGGAATTGCTCGCTTTTTTTTATAATGTGCCTTTTATCACGTGCAGAAAGAATTGGGTTTCTTCCCGTACTGTGTAGTTTTCCATAATTGTCAACATTTTTCAAAAAATTCCCAATAAATGTTTGACTACGACCAATTTGGAAAACATTTAAACCTGAATTTGAATAAGCCTTAATTGAGCCATTTTCTTCTTCCTTTAAAACTGATAAAAACAACGATTTTTGCTACAAAACTTCAAAATTAAATTGATTAAAATTATAATAAAGCTGCAGCTACGCAAAGATGCGAGCATTCCAACGGCTCTTTCGTACGCTCTTTTTCCGGCTTATTCTTTGTAAGTACCTTCATTTTTATTTTTTCCAAAATATGTACCACGCGAATTTGGCGAGGGTTAGAAGTAAAATTTTCAAAGAGTCTTATAATATTGAAAAGCACCTGACTACTATGTGCCTAACTTTAGCTACTAACGCTACTTCATTCTAATCATGCTAAATTCTATGCAAATTTTCTAAGAAAAAATTAGTATGAACTTCAGTCAAATCGCGATAATTCGTAACCCCCATCAATTGAAAACCTTAGTTATTCGTAACGAACTGCCGGTCACTTGAAAAAATTCCGTTAATTCGTAAAAATTATTTGCAATTCAAAGAATATTTAACTTCTTATAAATCATAATTCATTTCTAAAACATCTTATCTATCTATACATATTATAAAACAAAGTCCTCCACCGCGTCTGTCTGTCTGTCTGAACGCGATGAACTCAAAAACTATCGAACGGATTTTCATTCGAGTTTCACCAAAGGACCTAGTGATTCAAGAGAAAGTTTAAATAAAAAAGAAAAGTCGAAAAACCCCAAAGGAACAACGGAAAAATCAAAACAAACTGAAAAAGCGAGTGTGCAAGTGAAATGCATATAAAGCTTTGTAACATATTTTAAAATCAATCAAGTTGTCTTTGTCAAACATATCATTAGGTCAACCAACTATTATCCGCTAATTTTTTTTTTGGGAAGGAGAGGGATGACAACGTCTCTCCGGGTATCTAGTAATTTATTATTATTATTATTATAAATAGCAAGATCGTAGTTTATACTAACGATCTAGCTTATGAGATGTAGCAATGACTTCTAGTGGCCTTCAGCTACATATATAGTACGAGTATATCTAGTAATTTATAATATTGTACAAAGCAGAAATTACCATTAACTTCTGTATACATTTTTGTAGCCTTCCTATTGCCTTCCTTACACGATCGACTGTATTTTTGTGTTCTATTTTAAATTTGTTTTTTTAGTTTGCTTATTTCATTCAAAAACCAAGTAAAAAGAAGATTCACTTTGGCAATGCCGAAACAATTTTCAAGTTTCTATCAAACAAAAGTTGTGACAGCGGGACAAAAATAAGATAATAAAAGATAACTGAACCACAATTTTTTTTAAATTTATGTTAGAAAAAAAAAACAAAAAAAATTGGATAAATAAATTAAAGAATTTTCCTTTAAAAATATAAAAAAAAATTATTGCAATAAAATAAATAAATAAAAAAAATAATGGTAAAAAAAATGTAAAAAAAGACTAACTTTGGCTATGCCGAAGTTGTAATACTCTTCACGGAACTTTTATATCTTCTTATTGTGTTATTGTAAGTTTCTATTTTATGTATCAATGTTTTAAAAAAAATAATAATAAATAGAAATAAAGAAAAAAAAATGACTTGTAAAAAAAAAGTGGGTATCGAACCTATGACGTGATCTCACGTATGCACTATTGTGCATATATAAAAAATTTTTTGGTAAATGGCAATTTTTTTGCAGTATTTATGTTAAATTTATACTACTTACTTACTTCCTTTTTTTAATAATTCAACTTTTAATACAGTTTTCTTCAATAATTACTTTCCAAAATTTTCAAATTCACAGCTGTTTTTTGTTTACTAAAGTCAATATGGTTGAAGTCGTTTGTGTACCTCGACGTCCTTTGTGTAGTTTGACGCTGCATGCTAATGTAGTGTCCCTCAGTTTTTTAAAAGGGGGTTTGTATGGGTTGTACCCCTCCTGGTAACCCTAAGATCATGAAATTTATATGGTTGGTGGATATGGATCAGAAACTTGTAGTGTCACTCAGTTTTTGAGCTAGAGAGCTGAAATTTTGTACGGAGCTTTCTTTTTTAAATTTCTAACCAATATCCACCAACCATATAAATTTCAAGACCCTCGGACCACTAGGGGTACCCCCCATACAAACCGGGATCCAAATGAAAGTTCTTATTACAAAAACCTTTTTGTTTTTTGTACTATGGAACTGAAATTTGGACAATATAAGTGCCTGATCTGTATCCACCAACCTTTCAAATTTCAAGACTCTCGGACTACTAACAGGGGCTAATAAGGAGAAAAATACTTTTTTCGATCTATTGATTATTACTGATTTTTTCATAATTTTATTATTAACGACAATTAAAAGGTTCTTTGATAAACGTCAGACTCTTTTTAATTCAAGAATAATGAACCGCAGGTACCAAGGAGCATTAACTATGTGACGGAGGGTAGAATTCTGCATCTTCTGGATCAGATGGACGTTTGATTCGGCAGCGGTGCCCCAAAGTGAAATGCTTATGTCCAGGACGGGACAACTATAGCCTTATAAATGGTAATTTTGTTACTTAGGCTAAGTTGACTATTGGGCCGAATAAGCCAGTTCAGCTTCTTCAGTTTTTGACGACAAGTTGCAGCAAACGTACAGTGCTGCGATTTTGAGCTGTTGACCGCGATGTTCCAGCGGTCTGCCCACCTGCTGAAGCAATCCAGAAATTCCTGTGTTATCTCAGAAGCCTCACTTGCACTGGAGGAGCTAGCGATGAAAGCAGTGTCATCGGCGTACGTGGCTAGCAAATTATTGTCAGCAAATCAGCGGTGAACAGTGTGTACAAGGCCCAAGGACACTGCCTTGAGGTACACCCGCACAAATGGTGCATAAGCTCGATCGCTCATCCCGGACCTCAACCATGAAGCAGTCCCCATACGAGTATGACCTAAGAAGAAGATACTGGGCAGCTGGGAGAAGGGACATCAGCTTAAAAAGCAAGTCTACATGCCAGATGCGATCGAACGCTTGCTGAATATCCAGAAAGTTGGCAGAGATATATTTTTTGTTTTGAACTTGTTCTGGTGTGCCATGAAGATGCAGAAAGGCAAACTGGTGGTCAGGTAAGGCACTCTGGATGCCACTTACCGCCAGCATTTGTCCTAAGAATATTCTTTCGAATATTTTGGATAAAACTGGCAGCAAGCTTATCGGTCGATATGACGCAACAAGGTTCTACGGCTTACCAGGTTTCGGTATCATAGCAATCACAACATATTTCCATTGCGAGGGGAAGTGGTGGATGCGAGCCATAGTGTTAAACAGCATTACCAAGAACATCGCTACCTTCGTAGCCAGAGGCTTTGGGGGGCTTCAACTTGCTGATCTGCAGACGCATTTCATCAGGCGTGATAGGAGGGATGGGCTGTATGTCTGAGAGTTCGTTGTTCAAAAATGCCTCAGTAGAACGAAGGACATGAAGCGGTCCTGCAGCTCATCGGCAAACGCAGCCGCTATCTCAGCGTCGGTTTTACACCAAATGTTATCCCCTCGTTTAATGGGGATCCTCCTGTGCAGCTGCCGTTTAACTCGGCGTGTAGCCTTCCATAAGTTAAACCCATGGTTTTTATTTCGGTCAGTATTGCATATCAAAGTGTCGACGACGAAGTGCTCTCTTGAGCCTCTCCAGATCAATAATCTCGGGTTTTAAAAAATGCCGGGGAGGTCTGGGGGCCAACAAGATTTTTGACTAAGCATAGAGTATTTGGCAGCAGCATGTATTTTTCGTACAAATACCTCCGCTGCGTTGTCGATATCAGTTGGAGAACTTAGATCCATGTTCAGGTTGATGAGCTGATCCAACCTCTGTTGAAATAGAGGAATATTAGCTTTCCGGGGGAGAAGACGGGGCTTTGTGGAAATGGTGAGGGCAGCCACTCGAAGCTCTATGAACAACGGGATGGATGCTAGGTGGATGTCGTATCCTAGCAGCCTGAAATACGACCTAGAGCAAAAGTGCGTTTCACTAATCAGCATGACGTCAATGTTGTGCCTCTGCACAAAGAGCTCCATCTCAAGAGCTTTATTGGTCAATCCATTGGCGTTCCAAACACCAATGCACAGACCTATTTGACTCATTTTTGGGAGTATGTAACAGACGTGGCAGCTGGTGCTGCTGGTGGTGTTGCTACAACATGGGCTGTTGCTGCTGAGGTGACTGCTACATTGCTGCTAAACATGTGCGAGGTGAGGCCAGACATGATGTTCATAATCTGCATGTCAAAAAGCTTGTCAAGCTTGGCCAATAAAGCATCACACTTAGCATCAGATGCCGTCTAAGCTAGCTACTGTTGTGACTGCCTATCCAACAGCTTGGCCATCAAGGCTTCAAACTTAGTCTCCGTTGTCAACTGGGCTTGCTGCTGCTTTTTTTGCCATAGCTGCTCTGGTTTTTGTTGTTGCTGCATTTGTTTGCACTGTTGATTTGACAGTTGATGATGGCCCTGTCACAGAATTGGTTGTAATTGCTGCTGATGTTGTTTGGATTAGCGCATTGGGTGTTTCTGCTGGTTTGACTTCTACTGTTGTTGCTGACGCTGTTGCTGTTGTTTTCGTGACTGCTGTTGCTGCTGTTTTAGTTGCTTGTGTTGTGGTTGCTTCTGTTGTTGCTGCATAGGCTGCTGTTGCGGCTCCTGATGTTGCTGCTGCAAGTGGTGCTGTCACTGAGGCTGTTGCTTCCCCCCACGGGTGACATCAGAAAATGATATATTTGGAGCAATAAATGTTGTTGGCACTAATTGCGGAACTTTGCGAATGCTAAATATTGGTGGGCACTGGCGAACAATGGGCTGGTATACAGCACAACCTTTCCAGTTAGAAGTGTGACCCTTATGGCAGAGGGCACACACAGCTGTCACATTATCTAGCTTGGAGCAGTTCGTCGAAGCATACTCCTTGCCGCATTTCACACAACGGAATCTCTTTTCACAGAAGCGTTTAGTATGTCCATACTCCTGGCATCGACGACATTGTGGTACGTCGTCATGTCTACGAGGAGCCTCAATTGTTATCTTCTGCTGACAAAGAGCCTTAATTGAGTAGATATCCTTCTTATGCGTAGCAGTATGAAGCTGAACAAAGTACAAATTGAGTTCAACACCATCCATGCGGCTCTTAATATTGTGCACGTTGCGAACTGTGTGCCCCTGCTTGGTGATTTCCTGTTCTATGTAACTTTTAGGGGTGGAACGGTGAAGACCCCTAACAACCACTCGATATGCTCTCTCCTCCTTAAGTTTGTAGAATTTAAAGGGATTTTCATGTACACCAACAAAGCTACCACTGCTAGATGCGCGGTAAAATTCATGGTCATAACACGAACGGTTCATCCAGAGCTCGTCTTTACTATGTAGCTTTCAGGCGATATGACTACATTTATGTCCTTAAACAGACCATTGATGTTGGTTACGCCTTCAATAATGATTGGCGGTGGTTTTGAATCCCTTGGAGGGAAAGGGGGATTATTAGCCGAAACCGCGGCCAGCGTAGCACACGGGGCTGGATCGCGTTCTGGTCAGGGGCAATGACAGGGTTCTGAGTAGGCTGATCTCCAGAGGCCGGGGTTCATCAACGCACTCCTCGATCGGCTCATCAATCACTTCTTTTTCTGTAGCTTCATCACTAGCGTCGAGATCCATTTCTGTCACTAGGATAGCGAAAGGGTTGCGAGTGTCCAGTTGGCTGGATACAAAACTGCTTCTGGATCGCAAGCCAGGTAGACTACCCTTCTGCTGTTTAATGACTGGGAATGGTGAGGTTGTTGGGACTAGCTTACGCTTTAGATTGGCAGCAGCCGTTGATTTAGCCATGTCCGTCTGTTCGCACTTCAGTTTTTGAGCTAGAGAGCTGAAATTTTGTACATAGGTTTCTTTTTAACATACGCCGATCAAGTGAAGCAGCCGAATCGGACCACTGGGGGGGTACCTCCCACACAAACCCCCTTTTAAATTAAAGTTCTTATTAGAAAAAGTTTTTTTTTTTACTTATTGAACTGAAATTTGGACACTATAAGTCTCTGACCCATATCCACAAACTAAAAAAATTTCAAGACCCTCGGACTACTAGAAGGGGTACCCCTATACAAACCAGGATCCAAATGAAAGTTCTTATTAGAAAAACTTTTTTGTTTTTTGTACTATCGACTTAATTTGAACACTATAAGTGTCTAACCCATAGCCACCAACCTTATAAATTTGAAGACCATCGGAACACTAGCTGGGACGTGAAGAGTATTACAGCTTCGTCAAAGCCAAAGTTAGTCTTTTTTAGGGTTCCGTACCAATAGGGAGCTAACGGGACCCTATTACTAAGCTTAGCCTATCCGTCCGTCCGTCTCCTTCTCTATCTCATGAACCGTAATAGATAGAGAGTTGAAATTTTCACGGAGTGTGTAATTCACTTGAGTGTCGAACGACAAATACTAAACAATTTTAGAAGCATTCTTCTTTAATTTAACCTTTTGTTCAAAAATTTGTTTTTTGTAGTATACTACTTTTAAGCTATTAATTGTAGTATACTTTTAGGCTGTTAAATATACACATACTTTAATATTTTAAGCAAAAAATCTTGTACGATGGTACGGAACCCTCCGTGTGTGAGTCCGACTTACACTTGGCTGATTTTTTATATTTTTTTATTTACAAAGAGAATTGCAAAACCGCAAATACAAAGTTAACGAAAGCTCATAGAATCAGATGCGACTGCACTCTATGAAGAACAAACGTGAACTTGATTGCCCTTGGTAACGTCGTTCAAACTTCATCACATCTTGATATGATAATATGAGGGGGGGACTGTTGTTGGATGTTACATAGTGATTTAGTTGAAGTTCATGAGTCGAAACAACCAACTTGCAGCTTTTTTTTTTTTAAACTACAACGTTAGCCTTGGAATGTATTGAGTAATACCAAAAATTGAAAAAGATAATTTTCCTTTTTTCATATTTTATGTACTTCCCAATTGTTTTACGTTATTTTTTAAACCGCAATTATATATTTAAAATGCATTGAAAAAGATAACTGTATTTTTTTTATTTTTTTTTTTGTGCAAATGTATATTTTTTCACTATTATATTTGACTGTGAAAATGTCGTTTTTGCCAAATTTTCACTTTTAAAATCACAGTAGTTTCTACTGATTGAAATTAGAATTTATGCATTAAATCAGAGAAACATAAGAAAAATGTTTTTTGTAGACTTGTGTTATTAAAGAAAAATATTGAACGCAATAGGAATAAAAAATAATAAACCAAATGGAATACAAAAATATTGTGACATTTATTGATAAGAATTAATTAATATATGGACATAAGTATATTGATTCATTGTTATAAAAGTATTTTATTTGAAAATCATTATTTTACCGTTGTTGCAATTAATTTTCCAATATGAGAAGAATTTCAAATCTGTTGAAGAGTCTGAAAGTGTGTAAACTAAGTATTATTGAATATTAAACCGTAGTGTGTTTAATAAATTTTAAACAAATAAAAAGAATTGACGAAAAAACATGTCACACATACAATATTATGTCGCATTTGAAAAATTCAATTTCAATTGAAATATTTATTACTAATATGTTTAAGAAAATAAGAAAATAATATTATTTATTATTCAAATAAGGGTAATTTTAAAAAATTTATATTCTTATGAAATTTCAAATATTCATTCAAATATTTGGATGGCGCGCTCACGGAAAATATTTGAGAGAGAGAACAAACAGAAAAAGAAAGTTTTTCATCACAAGAGAGAGCTTATGCGCACTAATCAGAAGAGTATGTAAGCATGACTCTTAATATTTCAAGATTCCACTCAAAATCTCTTTATTCCGCTGGAATTTCACTGTTTACTTAACAAACATATTTTGATTTTGGAAATGTTATGACTAAAGAAAACCAAAGCAAATCTTCAATGTAAGTATTTACAAACGAACACATCCATAACTCGAATGCTCAAAAAAAGGTTCGTCTAATGGAGACTTGGAGTTATACTATTGGTAGAATTATTCACTAAAACTAAGAAATTGAGCGAAATGTTGTAGTACAATATTATTGAATAACAAACATTTATATTTAATTAACATTAAGTCTTTTAGTTACAGTTTCTTAAAATATCTCAGAAATATCTCTTGTGTTTGAATATTTACATTAGATATTTTTGTTAAAGTCAGTAAAAAGATATTCAAATTTTTTTAATGATTTTTATGACCATGAACCATGTTTGAAATTAAACATTATATTACACATATTGGTTAAAGACTTCATTAGGTATACATTTTGTCCAGTACCTTTGTTTCTAATTTATCAAGCCAGTGTTAGCCTTAAACTCATCTTCAACAAATAACTCTTTTAACATTCCTCCAGATATCGGCGTGTTTTTGCTTCTAGATGCTGAAAAATAGTCTAAGACTTCTTTGTCGACTTTTTCAAAGGATTATTCTTTTGGTGCATCCAAAATACGTTGGCACCGGATTCAAATGATTTTTTATTGATTCCTTATTATTAATTTATTTATTTAACGACATTAAATCTAATATAAAGGGTGTTTTGTTTTAGAGGTTCACAACTTTAAATTAAAATAAAACAAAGATTTTTCTTTTTTTATCAAATTAAATTAATGTTTATCGCAGTTGTTCTGCATGACACATTTTGATGGTTGTATATATAAAAAATGATTTTGATGTTTCGTTTGATTTTAACGATTTTATTGAATTGTTTATTTTTTTATATTGTCACAGAAAATTTGTTTGTTCTCTTAATGTGCTTTATTCTAAGTTTCAAAATGTTTGTGCTTTGTTTTCTTTTTACTTATTTATTGGTTATTATATTGATATTAAAAATATTTTTCTTTGTTTTCAGTCAAGTGCAAATTGAGTGTTTTGAACGATTGAGAGAGTGTTTAATCTCAGTTGTAGTTGTTTCACATTTGATTTCTGATTTCGACAAACCATTTGAGCTCAGTACTGATGCTTCGAATTACGCTTTAGGTGCAGTACTGTCACGAGATAGTAGGCCAATTACGTTTCTGTCTAGGACACTGTTAAAATCAGAGGAAGGAAGTGATCGCCATCATTTGTGCTTTTGAATTCGTTGAGATGTTTTGTGTATGAGTCAAAGAATGTCAAGATCATCAGCCTTTGACTTTTGCTTTGAGGTGAAAAGCTCAATTCGAGGAATTCAATCATGAGCTTATATACAAGCCTGGCAGTACGAATGTCGTTGCAAATTTCTTGTCACATCCTCCAATTGCAAACATAAACTCATTGTTCGAAGTAGTGATAGTTCTTTTTATAATATAATTCCAATGAGATTCCAATTAATTCATTTAAAAATCAATTATTTATTGAATTAGGGGAATCGTCTTATCAGGTTGAAAGTATTTTCCCTGGGTACATTAGACACATAATAGTGGAACCTGAATTCACGGAGGATAAATTGTTATCTATCTTAAGGAAATATCTTAATCCTTTGGTAATAAATTGTATCAAAACCATAGAGGACATAATTCTAAAGATTCAGACAGTTTACTCAGTTCATTTCCGTGATTATAAAGTAAGGTTTTCTAGAATGTTTGTATCAAATGTTGTGAGTAGTGAGGAGCAAGGAAGAATTATCATTGAAACTCATAACAGAGCTCACAGAAATGTGAGAGAGAATAGAATGCAAATTTTAGAGAAGTGTTGGAGAATGATTTGGGGATTGAAGTTTTTACAACTTCACCTTATAAGAGTGAGGTAAACGGGCAGATAGAAAGGTTTCACTGGACTCTTTGGGAGATTATGAGGTATCTTAAACCGGACCATCATTATAAATGTTTCGAGGAGTTGTTCGTGTTGTCTGTAAGTGAATACAATCATTCGATGCACTCTGTGAATAAAACAAGACCAGTGGACTTATTTTTTGAAAGAGTGGCGACTTCTGGTCCAGATGATTATGAAGGTAGCAAGACAAGGCAACTATCAACGATTGATGGAATAGCAACGAAGTGATTTAGAGTATCATAATCAAGGTAGAAAGGAAGTAAAAAATTATCAACCAGGTCAGAAAGTTTTTGTCAGGCAAAATAAAAGGATAGGGACTAAGTTATCAAAGCGGTTCAAGAAGGAGACAGTAAAATTAAACAATCATTCAACCATTGTTACAGTTTCAGGAAAGGTGGTTGCATAAAAGTCATATAAGAAATTGAGAACTTGGAACCATCAGGGGAGAATCAAAATCTAATGTATGGAGTATGTTGAAGTGCCAATGAAACATTTTTTTGGTAAATGTTAAAGTGAAATATTTTCTGTATTTGTAAACGTTAAGAAAACAAGATGTTAGTCGTTAGATTTGATAATTTTACCCTCCTTTTTGTCCGTTGTCTATTCCTAGTTTTGTGAGTCAGCAGTTATTACATTATGCTTTGTCCGTTGTTTATTCTTGATCACGTAGGCCAGTAATTGTTGTTATAATTCTCTTGTTAAGTGATCAACAACTTTAATACATTTGCTTGTGAAGTAAAGATCGGAAAATTTACATCGGCGCTTACGACATACATATATGCAAGAGTTGGTATATTTCGATGGATAGAGATGCTCCGGAGCTGGCTCCCCACGAATCCCAATCATTTAAAATATTTGTAAATTCTTACTTATCTTTTAAAATATGTGGTGGAAACCGTGTCCGGCGGTTCACCTTATTTAAGAGCTACGTCCTTTTTCTTTGATCCACTTTCTACTTCTTCTTCTATTAATTTAAATTTTTCTTTAATTGACAAACACTTGAAAATACATATGATGCCATATTATTTTTTTTTTATTGGACTAGCATGCACTATAGTACGTTCTCATAGCAAGCTTTAATTAAACTCAACATCGTTAAAAATTAATGAAGAGTTATAAATAGGGACTTCCCCGAACAATAAACTTAAAAATAAATCAGTTCTAAGAGTTTGTACGAGACAACAAATCATACGAGTGAAGACGCTTACGTCATCAGCGAAACAACGAGTAAGTAAAAGGGATTTCCCCGAACAATTCAACTAAATTTTGCACGTGTCAATGTTTTTGTTCGAGCTATGGAGATGTTCTTGTTATGGAAGAAAAATTTTATAAAATTTTAATTCTTAGCGCTACTGTAAATCGATTTAGTTCGAGTCATAGAAAATTCGAGTTATGGAAGTTTGACTTATTTATTAATTTAATTACAGTTAATAAATAACTACTAACTTTGAAAATGAAGTATTATATTTAGATCCAATTTTTTTGTTTTTACCAAGTATATTTACAAGCAGTTAGAACAAGACCTAACCATAAGTAAATGAAATAAGTACAACAAATGAACATCACTGTGAATGGTGACAGCTAACCTATCCTTCAAGAAACCTGAAAGGTAGGTCCAGGGTGTGACTCCTCTTGAGTCGCCGGTATTGTTACCAGTGACTAGTAGAGCTGAGGCGAGATCATTAGGGTGTACTTCAAGACGGAATACGTGAATGGTGAATCTGCCACTTTAGTCTTTGATCCATGGAACATAGACAGTTTTGAAATGTGCTTAAGAAGCCAGTGAATTTTCCTCCTTTTCTATCCATGGTAAGCCCCATATATTTTGCGGTGTACTCTGAGGGAATGAATTAATTGTTCAGGGAACAACTTCGCCGCCTAATCGTGAATGTAATATGAGTTGATTTGTTGGTGTTTACCGTGATGTTCCAACGTTTTAGCTAAGGTTCAATTAATGAAAGCTGACGCTGCAACAGAGAATCGTCAGCTGTAACTGAGTGATGTTTTGGAATCACTCGGTTATCATCTAGAATAGGCAGTACTCTGCACAAAAATGTTCTTTCGATTATTTTTGAGAGTATCGCCAACAATCTGATTGCACGATAAGAGCCTAGCAGTTCTTCAGGTTTGCCAGGTTTAGAAATCATGACAATCTCAGCACATTTCCATTCAGAAGGGAAATGAAGAGTTCGCGGTAAGTAAACGAAGCTCGTTGGTTGGGAGCGCTCTTATTACTGTTTCGTCGATTCCGTCATACCCTGAATATTTGGTTTCATTTCATGGTCCTTTTTTGGTGTCTCGAAGTATTAAGTTCCTTCAGCACAACATGATTTCTTGGACACACTGTTTGAAATTTCCTTGAACTTTCAAATGAACTCTGTAGTAAACCATTACAATAGATCACTTGATCTCGTGTTTAGTAATGATTTTGCTGGTACTTCTGTGTCAAGATGCCAACCTTTAAGTTTTCCTGAGGATACTTACCATCCATCATTGGAAATATCCCATTCTGTAACCCGTCCTGTTTCAGACTCCACATATACTTCTATGCGTCAATTGTTTTCGCAAAGTGAACTTTGCCCAACTAAATCCAGTCTTTCTCGGAATAGATTGGAGTTCCTTAAGGGAGCCATCTAGGTCCATTATTGTTTAACCTTTTTGTAAATGATCTCCCTTTCTCCATCTCACATTCTCGTGTACTCATGTACGCTGATGATGTAAAAGTGTGCGTTTCATTTAATGACTCCAAGAGGATCTTTACATTCTTGGTGTTCAGCGAATTACTTATATCTAAATATCTCCAATTGTAAGTTCATGACGTAATATCGGTGTAAACCTCATTTGTTTACATACACAATTGAAAACGCCCAACTCGAGCGAGTCTCTACTTTTAATGACCTCGGTGTTCTTTTTGATCCCAAGCTGTGTTTTAGCCAACATATCTCTTCTATCGTAAATAAAGCGAAGAGTGTTTTTGGTTTCATTAAACGTTGGTCTATTGAGTTTAATGACCCTTATACCACAAAGACTCTTTTTATATCTCTTGTGCGTCTACTCCTCGAGTATTGCTCTTGCATTTGGTCACCGCAATATATAAATAACCAAGTTCGAATTGAGTCTGTACAGAAACAATTCTTCCTGTTTGCCCTTCTTGTCCTAAACTGGAATCTGATAGGCTCCTTCTTATCAGTCTTTCATCTTTGGTGCATCGTAGGATAGCTCTTGGGATTAGTTTTCTTCATAAGCTCATAGTTGGGGAAATTGATTCTCCTGAGCTATTAAATCAATTAAACTTTTGTGTCCCTAGTCGTCCTACCAGAAATTTTGTCCCTTTAGCATTGAATAGATGTACTACTAACTATACCCCACACGATCCTTTCTGAGTTTTATGCACGTCATATAATAAGTTCTATGACGTTCTCTCACCCGAGATATCGTCATCATCGATTAATACCATCGTCATTCGCTGCCTACGGGACTCATGATCACACTGCAGGCTGGATGAACTGGATGTCGCTGATTTGGGTCACCTTTACCATCTGAATTATTGTAGTTTATTAATTTGTATGTCTCTGACCACACATGGCTGTGAGTGGGGGCCTAGCTTGCTTCTATTTGCAAATAAATTTCCCCCATCGGGTCAGAGGCTGATATTTCATATTATCCTTATTTATTTATTTTCATGTTTTTTTTTCGCATTATTGTTTGTTTCTTCTTTTTTAGGGTTCCGTATCCATAGGGAGATAACAGGACCCTATTACTAAGCTTACGCCGTCCGTCGGTCCGTCGGTCCGTCTCCTTCTCTATCACATGAACCGTAATAGGTAGAGAAGTTTAGAAGCATTCATCTTTAATTTAACATTTTGCTTAGCTTTTTTTTTTGTGGTATACTTCTTTAAGCAAAAAATCTTGTACGATGGTACGGAACCCTCCGTGTGCGAGTCCGACTCACACTTGGCTGATTTTTGTAATTAATTTATTTTAGTTTAAGTTCACTTCAATTTATATTTTAGTCTTACTTTTAAGTGTTACTTGTTACATTTATTTTTGTTTTAAGCTGACAGTTTCTTTGTCAATGTCAATGAAATAAATAAATAAATATAAATTTCCATGATAGGAAGATCCATTTGGCAGGCTACATCCAGGAAGTCAAGAGTGGTCTTATTGTCAATAGGGACACATGAGCTGAACAGTGTGAATTTCAGTTCCAAGTGTTCAGAGAAAGCGCTTGCCTTTTCCGCGTTGGATCAACATTACGATCCACCGGAGTTTTGGAACTATTCTCCTGGTACGATGCTTCAGGAATTTTGTTGTGCTCCACAAGTTATGCTCAACATTGCCTGGTTCTGCTACTGCGAGGAAATCGGCAATGAATTTATTACGTGGTTCACATAGAGTTTTCTTCAGCCTCCTGGTGGACCTGTTGAACATGGTCTTGCCCCGCGGGTTTCGATTAAGTTGCCGAACTCTGCGTAGTCTTCGCCTCTTTCTGACCAAGTCCATAACTTAATTTTATGGTCACGCTTTGGATACAAGGCCTGTTAGACAGTGGGGGAGTACTAAGGAACACCACTTCGTGAATCTTATGAGATAAGGCCTCAATCACATCCTCAATGTCTTTCCCAGGACTCACTCAATGTGTATTGGGGTCTTTGTTAGGGCTCCGTATCCATAGGGAGCTAACGGGACCCTATTACTAAGCTTACGCTGTCCGTCCGTCCTACTCCGGCTCTATGTCATGAACCGTAATAGGTAGAGAGTTGAAATTTTCACAGAGTGTGTAATTCAATTGTTTGTAGAGTAACAAATACTAAAAATATACATTTTTAGAAGCATTGTTGTTTAATTTAACCTTTTGTTTAACAATTTTTTTTTTTTTTTTGTATACTTTTAGGCTGTTGAATATTTCACTTTTGCGACAAAAGCAAATTAATTTTACATAAATTCAGACAAAGGTACAAATTTGCATACATTGTGTTAAATCTTGTGCGATGGTACGGAACCCTCCTTGTGCGAGTCCGACTCACACTTAGCTGATTTTTGTATTATTCTCTTTCTTATTATGATCGGATATTAGGCGTTTAGGTAATCCAAAATAGCTCGTGATTTCGTTCAGTACTCTGATAACGGGTTGGGTCTTTGAATTTTTAACAGCCTTTACGATTAGGATTTTACTGCAGGCGTTAGATATTCCCAAGATATGTGTGGTACCTCTCTTGCTGCGAACGAATGGTCCCATATGATCAGTATATATTTTCCGAAATGGTATTGGCTCAGGATCATCGATTTGTTATAACAACTCTGGATACAAGATGAAATATAATCTTTCACATATTGGCGCATTTTCGGGAACCAGACTTTGTCTTGGATTTTGGTTAATGTTTTATCGACAAGTGTCCGGAGTCATCGTGATAAACCTTTGCGATCCTCCATCTAACGGTTTTTGGTATAACAAAACGTAGTTGGGCGTCGTTGTCTAATATCATATTCGTTGCAAATTTGTTTTTCTTGGTCAGAATTACGTTGACCATTCAAAACACCAATGATGTGTACCAACGTTGCGTCCTGTAATTGCATGGCCAATAACCAATCGTCGACAACAGCTGTGATAATACGGACGACTTCTTTGGGCGGAAATTCGCTTTGTCGAAGGTCACGGAGACCGGCTTAAGGCAGCGTGTCATCTGTGAGGACTCACGATGGACAATGGTAGCATCCTATTCCATTATCTTAATCCACCAGCGAGCAATCTTTGGTATTAATTCTTTGTTAGTACGTGCTTTAGCAATTGTGGCGCAATCCGTTATTAAGCGAAAAGGTTTACCCAGCACATAGATGCGAAATCGTTGTAGCGATTCTACTACAGCCACATTTTTGAGTTCGTAACTGTGATACTTATTTTCGGTATCGGTGCTATGGCGGCTGAAATAGCAGAAGGGTTGCCAAGACTTGTTGTCGTTCGATTGTAGTAAAACACCTACCAGTCCGATGTCACAGGCATCGTGGAAGGCTTTGAAATCATACAAAACGAGTAGAGGCATATTGCTTATTGTCGATAAGTTCGTTGAATTCGCTTTTCTGATCATCTTTCCAAATAAACCGGTTCTCTTCTGATTTTCGTAGCAGACGAGTAATCGGTTTTGATATGATGGAATAATGCTCAACGAATTTACGAAAAAAAATCACTGAGTTCTAAGAAACGTCGGACTTCAGTCGTGTTGGTTGGGTGCTTGTATCTTCGGATTGCTTCGACTTTATGTTCCCCTGGAGTGATTCCGTCTTTGATGATAACGTGATCTAAGAAAGTTAATTTATGTGTTAAGAACTTATTCTTATCAAGACGAAGTGACAGTCCAAATCAGCTCAAGATATCGAAGAACTTCTCAAGGCGTTGTGTTCCCTCTTTGATGGTCTTGCTTGGTATGATTACATCGTCCAGATACGCTAGCATTTGACCTAGTTCTATTCGTGGATTATTTTGTTCATTACTCGTTGAAACACGGCTGGAGTATTTACGAATCCAAAAGGCATACGGTTGTACTCGTAATGTCCATCGTCTGTAACTAACTCGGTATACATTTTTGATGACACTTCCATCTCAATTTGATGGTACCCCATACGCAGATCCAGTTGAGTGAAATAATCATTCCCAGCGAGTTGAGCTAACAGTGCTTCCATATTTGGCATAGGGAATGGATTTTTGACTGTTATTGAGTTTAGACGACGATAGTCTACGCGAAGTTGGTATTCTCCATTTTTCTTTTTGGCTAAGACTGATGCGTATGGAGAGTCTGACGGGAGAATTAAATATATCGTTTTCTAATAGTTCGCTTATTATATTCGAGACGATAGGTCTTCGGGCGAATGTTTTGTTTTTCGGTTTCGTGATTCTTTGCCATAGAACCATAATCATTAACGGAAGGCTTCCAATAGGTTTTGGTTTTAACAGGCATCGGCTGTTTAATTTCGTTGTGAGCGCAGTAGGTGAGAATGTTTCATAGCATGTCGTTGCAAAAGACATATTCGTTTGATATTTTTCGTTCAAGTTAATCATCGTTAATATCATTTATAATATGCCTAGCAATTTCTGGATCTGAAAGCTCACCCCTTTTACGGACGGATAACAGTTTGTATTAAAAATCTTGTGGTGCTTTGTTTTGAGCTCTTCGTGTTAGCCATTCTAATATGGAAATCGGCAACGTTTTCGATATGTGGAAATTCTATTAAAAATCTTCTGACGAAATCGGACCACGCCAGCAAAACTTCGTTAAGAGATTCAACCCAATATTTGGCTACACCTTGCATCTTCTGTTGAACTCCAAATACCAATGTACGATCATCCCAGTTGTAAGCGCTTCGGAGCAACTCTATTCGTTTAATAAATTACTGCGTTAGTGATTTTTCTGACGAAGGATTAAATTCAGGAAGCAGTGCAACTACTTCTTTGACATGTGTGCTTAAATGCTTACCTTGCTCAAACATAGCAAAATTAATGTTTGGTGCGTACAAATGTTGCAACGATCTTTGTTGATCATTTGCCTCATTATTCATAAACGTTTTGTTTGTTGTACACATTGGCGCAACATTTCCATCAGCGTTGCGAAATCAGTTTTTCCCGCCGTTTCTAGCTTCTTTTGAGACATGATTGCAGGAAAAAATTTAAAACAGCAGGCAGCGGGAATTCTGGTTTTTTTTAAGTGTGTTAATTGTGTGACTTCCACAGTTTGAGTGATGATAGCAAACAAAGCAATCATACCAAAAACTTTTCAACAAAAATGCCGTGAGGCTTGGCTGAAAAACTCGGAGTTTAAGGCTTGGCTTCGGAAAGATGTCACGGATTCGACTCGAGTCTACTGCAGCTATTGCAAATCCACAATTGTTGCAAAGCTCTGTGATGTACGCGCCCATTCTGAGACGAAGAAGCACATAAGTGCTCAAGGCTGCTTTCAGCAAAAAAACAAATTAGATTTTGAGGAAGTGCCATCAAAGAAACCGTCCTCAAAGAAAGCAGAGCAAGAAGTTGCGATATGCTTGTTTATCGCACAATATACGGCTATTGCTCATACAGACCATTTAAGCAATTTGTGCAAACATTAATTTGGCAACAGCATGACTACTGGCCAAATTATGCTTGGCAGAACCAATTGTACCAACATTATAAAAAATGTTCTGGCGCCTCATTTTTCGAACGATTTGTGCACCGACATTGGAGATGCAAAATTCAGTTTTGTTCTTATGCGAATTGACAGATATAAGATATATATATATCACGAAGCTTCAGGGTAATTTACAATTAATCATAATTTAATTTATTTATTTATTTGATATTTCGTCTTTCTATGGTGTTTAGGTGTTGTCATACATTATTTTTCCAATAAGCGTGGAGTGATTGTTACTACATTTTTAAGTCTCATACCGATAGAGCATGGGGATGCACTATGTATAACAGATAGTGTAAAGAAGGAGCTGCAGCGATATAAGTTGAATATCAAAACTTAATAGGGAGCGGGATAGGCAATGCCAACGTACTGATCGGCAAAAACAGAAGCGTTCTTACTGAGCTGAAAAGGATGCACCATTTTTGGTTTTAATAAAATGCGTGTACCATTCAGTGCAATTGGCTGTCAATCATGCTTGTAAACTAGTTATTTCTTCACGAGGATTTGGAATTTTTAGTTTATGAAACATATAATTGGTTCTCAAAAAGTTCGCTTCGGAAAATAGAATATAAAATATATATATCAAGCTATAAACAATGATAAGGTACGTGTGGCTACAGAGCTTTTCGATGCTCTCTTTTAAAATTATATTATAACAAAGTCTGTGTATTGTAGTCATGTGATGTCCAATGAGTATAACTAGTAGTTTTCTGAAGTGATTGTCCATCAAAACAAAAATGTTGAGTTAACATTTTTGTTAAATAAAGTATAAGACATTCACTAACATATATTTTCTAAAAGGATCCGCTAAAAATTCCAAGAGTGTGCGACACTAGGTGGCTGTCAATTGAATTGGCAGTGACCCGAATATTGGAGCAGTACTAAGGAGCCGCCGTACGCTCCAAAAAATGAAAGCTGGAATGCTCCGACAGAAAAACATTAGTGCCGATGTCAAAAAAGGAGTTGCAGAACTTGATGAACTCCTTGACATTATGGAAAACATATGGCGTAAAGGAAGTATTATAGAGAAAGAATAGGTGATGAAACGAGTGGAACCTCAAACGAGGAAGAGGAAAACGGGAGCCCCACACTGGCCACCTCAAAACGAGCATTATCTAGTCCAACAAAGCAAATAACTAGCTAGAGATTCTGCGAGACCCCTACCCTCAACTGGCAGACTGTTAACGATAAGAAAGTAAAGAAGCAGGAAAATAATCAACAAAGGAAACCGCAGGGAAATGAAAGTAATACACCTTTCAAACACAAAAGTGAAAACAAAATCAGAACAAGACCAGAAGCAATAGTGTTTAAGCCCGCGGAAGGGCGTAACTACGCAGAAGTCCTACAAAACCTTCGCCACTACCTCAAATCTGATTAATCCAGAGTAGAAGTTCGCGCTATCTGGAAAACCAAAATCGGTGCACTACTTCTTGAGATGGACAAGGGAGAAAAGGCAAAACCAGAGTTCAGAGAAGCTCTCCAAAACAAGATGCAACATATAGCCTCAATAGTGGAACTTAAACCGAAGGCTACAATAAAGATCCGGGACCTTGAGTCCCTTACAACTGAAGATGACATTACTGCAGCTGTGGAACGTGCCCTTGAAAACAAAGCAGAAGAAACCACAGTCAGAACAACTGCTCCAAACAGCCGAGAGCAAATACGGGCCTATGTTACGTTGTCAACAACAAACGCGAAGAAGCTTCTAGATAAAGAGCGTATAAAAATTGGATGGATCAACTGCAGAATGAGACTATGGAGAGAGGTTAAAAAATGCTATCGATGCTTTGGACTCGGACACCAACAATGGGAGTGCAAAAGGCCTGACAGGAAAGGACAAAGTCTGTGCATACGATGTGGGAAATCAGGCCATAAGCTTAAGGAATGCTCAAATGTGCCAAGCTGCTGCTTATGCCTGGAAAAAGGACGAAATCATACAGAGCACATCCCAGGGTCTGCTAAGTGCACACTTTATAGAGACTTAATATAGCAGAAATGAAGATACTACAGTGTAACATGCACAGAAATAAGTCTGTCGATTCCCTGTTACCACAAATCATGCTGGAACACGAAGCAGTCGTAGCTATTATAAGTGAACAATATGCAGCCACAGACAGAGAAAACTGGATCGAAGACTCCTCAAAGACAGCTGCTATATGGGTGAAAGACAAGTTCCCATTATCAATCTCAGGAAAAGGAAACGGCTTCGTTTGGATAACAAACAAGCAGCTGACAATAATGAGCTGTTATCTGACACCAAGTGACAATATGGCTGAATTCCAAGTAAAACTTGATGATCTGGAAGATGAGGCACGAAATCTCAACGGTGATATTATTGTAGCCGGAGACTTTAACTCAAAGGCTATCGAATGGGGAATGCAGACGACGAATACAAGAGGGCGGCAAATCCTGGATATGGCTGCAAGATTAGGGCTAATGGTAGTAAACACCAGGTCTACGCCAACTTTCAGAAGATCTGAATGCGATGGCACAATCCCTGACATAGCACTAGTGTTAGAGAGCTACGCAAACAAAGTACGGCAGTAGACTGTTCTTCACAGGCAGCGACCATCAGTACATAACATACAATGTTATAGCAGAAAGGAGTTTGAACACCAATACAGTAGAAGAAGGAATACGAAAATGGAACGTTCTCAAAATATGCAAAGAAAGCTTACTGGCCAAAATCGACGAAAGCCCACCAAACTACCATGAGGGGGTCCCAGCCAGAATCAAAGTGGAAGCTACAATAAAGGGCTTAAAACAAGCGTGCATGGCAGCAATGCCAACCGTAAAAAAGGCACATTCTAAGAAGGCTACTTATTGGAGGACGGATGAGATTAAAAATCTGAGACAGACTTGCATTCGGAACCGAAGGAGATACACCAGAGCGAGAAAAAATAGCACAGCTATAGCGGAACTCTTCAAATATAAGACTGCAAAGAGTGCACTGAACTCGGCCATACAAACTAGCAAACGAGACAAATGGGAAGAGCTTCGGCTGGACATAAACAAGAACCCGTGGGGTCTTGGATATAAAATAGTTATGAAAAAACTCGGAGCAAGGAAAAAACCTCCTAACCTCGATGTAGATGTGATAGAGAACATTGTGAATACTCTGTTTCCAACACACAGACAGAGAACGGACACCACAGAGGGCTCAGATGAGATGGAAATAGCTGCTAGAAGCTTAAAGAGCAACAAAGCCCATGGCCCGGACGGGATACCAGCGAAAGTGCTAAAATTTGTTGCTGCAGAACGCCCACATGTACTGCTAAACATGTACAACAGCTGTCTGTCAGAAGGCCTTTTCCCGGTGGAACGGAAAAAACAAAAGTTGGTCCTCATCAGCAAAGGCAAAGGAGATCCTGAAACACCATCAGCATACCGGCCACTATGTATGCTGGAGACGGCAGGGAAACTACTAGAAAATATGATGAAAAATCGCATCTCAGCGGCAATAAATGATGCAGGTGGCCTGTCGGAAAGGCAGCATGGGTTCAGAGTTGGCAGGTCAACAATCGGAGCAGTCGAAGATGTGATAAAAAGTGTGCAATCAGCACGAAACATAAACCACTTTTCAAGACCAATAGTCATACTATTGCGACACTCGATGTTAAAAACGCCTTTAACAGCGTAAAATAGGACGACATGCTAGATGCTCTTGATAAGCATAGAACACCGGACTATATTATGAAGATGGTACATAGCATACTGGGCACAAAACCATCACGCAGCAGAAAAATCCGCAAGTATTACAAGATCTCTATCGAGACTAATGACAAACTGTGGAAGACCACTTGCGAGTATGCGAAAGCTCCTCCTGGACACAACGCTATCAATAATGCTTTATGAATGCATTGAATGTTGAAAAAAGAAGGAAAGTATTGTGCAGAATATAGAGGATGGCAGCTCTTCGGACAACTTCATTGTATCGCACGGTGTTAGAAGCAGCAGTATTGGTAATCAGTGGCACGATACCAATAGACCTCCTCGCAAAAGAGAGGAAGCAAGACAAGCAGAAACGAAAGGCAGATGGACAGCTAAACTAATCCCAGAAGTGAATCCATGGCTAAGTAGACAGTGGAGTGACGTAAATTTTTATTTTATTTTTATATCACACAACTGCTATCGGGACACGGCTACTTCCGAAAATACCTACACAGAATGGAAAAACAGTAAATGCACATTTCATTTATGGGGACGCAGAAGTGGATGATACAAATCACACTTTCTTCGAATGCAACAGATGGCAACAAGAGCGTGATGAGCTCGAAAGCAGTGTGGGCCTCGTCAGTGCAGCAAATATAGTCACCAAGATGCTGGTGAGTAAACAAAACTGGGCGCAAGTAGCTCAATACATTGAACAAATTTTAAGATTAAAGAAGCGGGACCTGGACGCAGGTGTTGACAGTTGACATATGAAGTCAGAACAGGATACCACCTTGAAGTAATGCGCAAGCAGTTCCAGGGTGGATATATATCCTACAAAGGAGGATGTTTTTAGTGGATTCACCACATACCGGGGGTGCGACGGCACCCCTGACGATGCGAAGGCATTTTCGACCTCCGTAACCGCAAAAAAAAAAATATTGGAGCAGTGGCTGGAGTTAAAATTACATTTTGGTATAGCTGCAAATCAAGAGAAATGTCACAAATCCAAAATAATTCATTCAATGTTTCAAGATAATATAAACTAATTACATTTAGTTTTCCTGAAACCAATATTATCAGATATGCAAAAAATGAACAAATGCTTCCAGATATACATACAACTAATGCAACGGAACTGTTAAAAGATCTTCTGATGGCTATTAATTCACTAAAAAAAGGAATTATTCCAGAAGGCACTGATGCTGACGTCATAAAAGAAGATGATTTTGAAAGATTCGTTGTAAAAGATTTATATCAGGGATATGAGTTTGAAAAACAAATTAAAAATCTTCAAATAGATAAAGAATCGGAGAAACTAATTTGTGAACGTTGCATAAGCTTCACAGTGGAACTTATAAAACAACTAAAACAGAGGTAATTAACTATGATTGGTATTGTTTTATACATGAAACATACATTTAATATTATTTTTTTTTAAATACAGGCTACTTGACAATGTCATTATTCTCAAACAAATTGACATATTCTCGGTTACCAACATTTAACGACCAAAAAAACAGAATATTATTCCTATCCTAATTGAATTTGGGATAAACGACATAGCGAATATTGAGCGTCAATACAGTAATATTCATTTGGTAAAATGGGAGAACACGGGCGATACTACAAATTTTTGGTGTGAAGTTTTGGCATTTAAGGATTCTGGTGGCCACAAGAGATTTTTGGAATTAGCGGCATTTGCTATACAATTGCTTTCCTTGCCATGGTCTAACGCTGAGGTGGAGAGAGTCTTTAGTCAAGTTAATGTAATTAAATCAAAGCTGAGAAATAGAATGGAAGTTATCACGCTTAATGCTATGTTATGTGTAAGGTAATAAATTTTATTTCCTTTTTTTTAACAATTAATTTAAACTTAACATACATATTTATAGAAACGGGTTGCACCCGCATGGAAAATGTTGTATGGTCTACGAAATACCACACAGCTACCTAAGCCTAGTTGGCACAACTGAGGCTTACGACTCGAACAATAAAATTGTATATTTAGACGAAATTTTGAAAGAGTTCAATTGAAATAAAATAAAAAAAACAAAAATATATCAGGTTCTTTCTATTTTTTTTTTCTTTTTAATACAGCTTTTTTTACTTATGATCCCGCTAGAAACAGCTTTTTTTCCTTCTGAAAAATTGGCAACATTGTTTCCATACTGAACTTGGTCAGTAGTCGGGTACATAATTTGTTGCCGAACATTCGTGTGTTGCTGAGTCGTAGCAAGCAAAATTTGCTTAGGAACATTTGTGTGTTGCTGAGACGGAGGAAACACGATTTGTTGCGGAACATTTGGATGATGCTGAGACGTAGTAAACATATTTTGTTCAGGAACATTCGTGTGTTGCTGAGTCGAAGCAAACATATTTTGTTCAGGTACATTCGGATGTTGCTGAGACGTATGAAACATATTTTGTTCAGGAACATTCGTGTGTTGCTGAGTCGTAGCAAGAAAATTTGTTTAGGAACATTCATGTGTTGCTGAAACGTAGCGAACATGATCTCCTGCGGAACATTCGTGTGTTGCTGAGACGTAGCAAGCAAAAATTGTTTAGAAACATTCATGTGCTGCTGAGACATAGCAAGCAAAAATTGTTTAGGAACATTCGGATGTTGCTAAGACGTAGCAAACATATTTTGTTCAGGAACATTCGTGTGTTGCTGAGACGTAGCAAGTATAAATTCTTTAGGAATATCCGTGTGTTGTTGAGACGTAGCAACCAAAAATTGTTTAGGAACATTCAGATGCTGCTGAGCAAAGCAAACATATCTTGTTCAGGAACATCCGTGTGTTGCTAAGACGTAACAAGAAAAATTGTTTAGGAGCATTCGTGTGTTGCTGAGACATAGCAAACATGATTTGTTGCGGAACATTCGGATGTTGCTGAGACGTAGCAAACATATTTTGTTCAGGAACATTCGTGTGTTGCTAAGACGTAGCAGCATGAGTCGACGAGACTGCACCCATTTGTAAGTTGCGACTTACCGGCTCGACGCAACCTTGTTGCTGAGCCGTCGCAACTCGTACGTTTGAGTTGGCATAGAAATTTGTGTATGAGGCTGATGTGTGTGTGTACCATGTAGAGAAGAAACGGCGATAATTGGCTCCTTAACGGCGGATTGAATTTCGAAAAGCGCCGATGAGACGCCTGACGGTTCAAATGTTCTCCTGGACAGTTCATGTACTGTCTTTTCCAATGCTGATAGTTTGCTTTTTAGCAAAGCATCCTCGTCTTCATGGTTATTATATTTGTCGTCACTGCAATATTCTGCAAGTCTCCTTATCAAATCGGCTCTCGTGCACGTTGTTGACAAATCAGCGCTTTCACAGCGTTCTTGCAACGTTTTTCTTTTTACGTAGCGTTTTCCAGTCATTGTTGTTGACAATAAAGAGAATAAAAAAAATTAACTGTTAACACCATTTGACATTTTATCAGAACGCTGTGGAAGCGCAGGCTTGTTCTTCCTCTTTCGCGCACAAGTTTAATCTCACTTCTGATAAAATGTCAAATGGTGTTCACAGTACATTTTTTTTATTCTCTTTATTATTATGATCGTTCACAAACAGTCCGTTCACTCAAAGACTATTCACTTATATGGACTGGACAGTTCGAAGTAGAATGGTGCCGCTCTCATGTTTTTCTTTCGGATAGTTTTACGTATTTCCAACAACAAGAACGCATGAAATTGTTGTTGGAATGTCTAAATGTTGTTGTTGGAATGTCTAAATGTTTCGATTTTGATGTGAGCGTTTGTTGTTGGTTTGAAAATATTGAGAGCTAAACCACATTTTTGAGGGTGAAACAGCAACTTTCAGAGAGAAAATGCAATTTTGAGAGCGAAAAAGCAAAATTTAAGAACGAAACACAATTTCGAAGTTCGTATTGTCCAGTCTATGGTATATATGGTCTTTGGTTCGCACGTAGATGTCACAGCCGACTGCTGTTTACAAGCTTGTCCTCTCATCGGTTCTGTCTTTGCTCTCGTCTTAGTCATCACGTGACAATAGTTATTTCATGTAAATATCTATATCTCCCCAGATATGTGCTTTTTTTTTATAATTCTTGGAGATTACTTTGTTAAGATCAAGGGAATATTCATACATATTAATACATTATAAAAGATCAAAGCACTTTTTGGTATTTACTAAGTTCGGGAACATCACGAACTTTTTGTATGTCCGCTGGCCAATATGTTGGCTAGTCTGAAGAGTGAGTTTCGATATTCATCCCCTGTATATAGCGAGAAAGGGCAGTTCCTTTCGGGTTGTTGATTCTGGAGCCCCACCAGATAATCATGGCGTTGAAATCTCATCCATTATGAATTTGGAGCCAAATACGCTGAAGGTTTTCTCAAACATGGATAGATAAACCGAGTTTCCTGGAGGGATGTATACAGCAGCTATTGTTATACTACGAACTGGACTGTACACAGAGAGAGTCAATTAATAACAATTAACTTTGAAAATTAAGTATTATAGATTCAATTAGTATAAGAATTTATTTTTTTATTCTACTTCTTAAAAATAATAATAATACAATAATATTAAGTATTATTCATAGTCCAGTATCCAGTATTTTATTTGCCAAAGCAAGTTATGCCCCTACTTTCAACAATGTGTGGCCAGAGACAGATGTTGGGTAGATCAAGGTGAAATACGTCATCCAAATTGAGTCGTCCAGGTCGAGTCACGGTGAGATGGACAGGCATAGATGTTGGAGGACTATTGCATTAATAGTGGTGGGTGAAATCCCAGGAGAAAGGATGTGATAAACATTATTAAAATTGATGCATATCTAATACGCGAAATGGATTGTGTGAGGCGAAGATAGTTGTGCACCTACGTTGAGCTAGGGGAACGAAATTTCTGGTGGTATGACTAGGGATACAGAAGTATCTAAGTTGACTCAAAAGCCCTGACTAATCTACAATACTGGTAATAGGCTAGAGATATTCAGCGATTTTTGAAAGATGGAAAATCTATAAGAAAAATTCTGCGTGCGTATGATTGCAAACGAATGCTAGGGTTCCATTATAAACCATTTAGTGCAAAAAAAAAAAGAAATTCCTTTTGTACTGACTCAATACAATATTGATTTTTTCTATACTGAGCGCTCTAGATGCACGAATCGTATTCGAGTACTGGGAGATGAACAGAAACTTGGTAATGAAGGTATCATTAAATTCAATAGTTTATTTTTAATAAATCAAAAATATTGTTCGCCTTGAAGAAATATAATAAATTCCATAGTTGATTTTTAATAAATCAAAAATATTGTTCGCCTTGAAGAAATATAATGGTTGTAACTCAGGTCAAAAATGATTCCAGGTGACTGAAGGTAAACTTGGTGTTTTATCCTCTTGCAATCTAATATGTGAAGTGATAACATTAAATGATAGACAGAGTTTGGCATCATCAGCATACATCAGGACGCGAGAGTGATTTAAAAAGGTTAAACAGTAATGGGCCAAGATGGCTTTATTGAGGAACACCAGAACTAATATCAACAGGACAAGAAAGAATGACCATTGGCTGATAGTAAATTAAATACATATTTTCTAATGATTTGTAAATGCAATAGAGGTCTGTACGAATGCTTGCTAACATAATTGAGTACCATTGAATTGCGTCACAACTCGGCTATTACACTAGCGGTCTGAAGCGGTCTCTCAATTTTCTTTTGTCGAGAAGGGAAGAGCGCGGGTCACTCATTCGCTGTGTTTTCAGTGTTTTACATATAAGTGTAATACGAGTCTAAACGATCGACACTCATAACGAAATGAATGTGTAAAAAACAAAACGAAAAGCAAAAATTAATTGTACTCATTGTACAATAGCAAGAAATAGACACATACAAGTGCAAAGTTTTAACTAGAGGACGCAAATAACCGTCAACCTTTTCATTTGGTCTTCAAAAGACCGGTTTTTTAAAATATCGAATGAAAAAGGGATAAAAAAGACTTTTGATATATTTTTTGGGTCTTCGCTCAAACAAAATCCGTTTTTTTGGTTTTTTTTTTCTCTCACTGGTCGACCACTGACCGATTCAATGAGTGAAATTATTCAAAAGGTCTTTTCTGTGTATGTTTGCATTTGTATGTGCGTCTCTCATAACAACAAAAAGACCTTTTCGCTTGCAACCTTTTTCGTTTCGGTCTTACAATAACCAGAGCTCGGAAATTACTGTCATCACATTCATGTTCTCTTAAAAATAATAATAATAATAATAAAATAAGGAAAATAAATGGTTTTTGAAATTTTCGTTGAGATGAATCATTTCTAGACGAAAAGCAATAAGAACATTTTTCTCGTCTATCTGTTGCCGCAGCAGTTAGATAAATTTGTTGTAGTGCACAGTTATGACACAAATAAAAGAAGTATGCATAATGATTTTTTTTTTTTTTGTTTGAAGACAAATTAAAATCTGATGAAGAATTGTGTTTAAAAAAATAGTGGCGTCAAGCAAGTTTTAGTTTCTATTTTGTGCCATTAAGCAAAACCAGAAATTGAGAAACAGTTGATGAAATAGATGCAACGCTGAAGAAGGGCATACAAGAAGTAACAGCAGCGAGGGAGTTGTAACCGAGGGACGCAAAAAAAGGCCAGAGTAAGTTTACGTGGTGATCTGCAGGTTACAACAGAACAACAATCAAGTGACAGCGGCGAGCGAGTTATAGTTGAGGGACGCAGAAAGAGGCAAAAAGAGCAAGTTTGCGTGGTGATCTGCAGGTTACAACAGAACAACAGTCAAGTGACAGTGGCGAGGGAGTTATAGTTGAGGGACGCAGAAAGAGGCAAAAAGAGCAAGTTTGCGTGGTGATCTGCAGGTTACAACAGGCCCAAGCAGACAACTGTTAAATTCAAAAACACCGTTTTAACATTAAGTTAGACTAAGATCAAATTAATCTGTTAATTAAGTTATCTTAAGTAATAACAGACGAGACTTGTTACGATGGACGCAAATCATATTTTAGATTTGAAAGTCATCGAACTGAGGGTGAAGCTAAGGGAGTTAAATCTCAGTACGTGAGTGTCTTACAGGACAGAATGTTCGATTACCATAACTTAGAAGAACCTGAAGAGGAAGAGGTAGAAGAAGACAGAAGTTCAGTTCAGTCTAGTGAGTATTAAGATGTCCAGTCAGGGATAGTAATATCTCAGTTTACTTTACGCGACGAGTGGAATAGCGTATCTTCATTCTCTGGTTCGTACAATTTGACATTAATCAAGGGCTCACTGAGTATGAGGGCCGTCACGGTGCAGTGGGATAAGCTACAAAAGTACATTTACGCCAAATTACTATTAGAAGGCGCAGAAAAACTGTTTAATAGAGGATTGAAAGGCGTATGTAGCTGGGGGAAACTGAAGAAAAGATTGAAAGAGGATTTTGGAAACAAATTATGTGCAGCTGACAATCTCGCTTTATTGAGGAAAAGACAAAAAATGCCAAAAGAATGTTTGACCTGTACTGCTTGATTGAAATAGGTAAGCAAATAAACCTAGATGACGAAAGCCTAGTATCATATTTAATAGAACGCGTACCAGATAGTAGAGCAAACAAAGCAAATTTATATAGGTGTAAATATTTAAACATTTTAAAATATCAAATCCTACGAGAAAAAGAGATCAAATTCTAAAGAAGGAAACTCGGAAAGAAAAGAGAGGAAAGAGACAAATTCAGTCAAAAAGAAATGCTTTAGATCTAACAAAGAAGGACACCTGGCAAAACAATGCAGCGCAGAATACACATGCTACAACTGCAATATATCAGGGTACGGTGCGAAAGATTGTGACCAAAAGAAGGCAATTACGAAAGAGAAAGTATCGATTTTAAAAAATGAATACGAGAAGGAAGATATAATCCACAAGCAGTTAAAGATAAATGACATACAGGTTTTGACCATGATAGATTCAGGATGTGACGTATGACTAATTCGAGAAGACATTTTCAAAAAAATCAAAGATGTAGAACGAAACAGAAGCGTCAAAAGAATGAAAGGTGTAGGTACGGGTGAACTAATTACCATTGGACATTTTTTGCTGATACGTAGTTTAACATAGTCAAACGTAATGACTTGGAAAGCAAGGCAATCATCGGAAATAACGTTATAAGTTGGTTGACATTACACTGAGTTCTCGTGACATAACATTCAAGGTTAAGAAGAAAGAATCGACAGAAATTTTTAATTACATGCGGGTAGAAGAGCTTGTAGTAGAACAACTACCATCGGATAGAGTTAACTTGGAACATCTGAATAGAGCACAGAAGGCAGTAGTTGAGAAACTTATAAATGAGTACACACCAGAAACAAGAATTGAGTCACCTATTAAGATGAAGATCATTGTGGAAGATGACTACCCAGTTTTCCAACACCCACGGGAAACTTCTTATGCGAATAAGTTGATCATCGAGTAGCAAGTTCAGCAGTAGCTCGACGAGAAGATCATAGTTCCAAGTTTATCGGAATATGCCTCGCCAGTTGTACTGGTAACGAAAAAGACGATGTGTTGGAAAGTTAACAAGGATCAAAAGTTTTCACGACGATAGACTTGGCAAATAGATTTTTCCACGTACCAGTCGAAGAAGATTCGAGGAAGTTCACATCTGTTGTCACACACAATGGGCAATACGAGTTCACACACGTCCCATTCGGTATATCAAACTCACCTGCGGGTTTCTGTCGTTATATTAATGTTGTATTATATTAAGAGAGCTCATACATGCAAGAAATATTATTGTTTACATGGATGACATAATCATTCTTACTAAAGACGAGAGACTAGGAATAGAAAATATAAAGAGTTTTTAGTCGTATCAAGCAAAGCTGGCTTACGCATTAAGTGGGAAAAAGGTAAATATCTACAAAGAAGGGTTCAATTTCTGGGCTATGAAATTGAAGACGGTAATATGTCACGAATAAAAGACAAAATTGAAGCAGTTGTTAATTTCCCGGTACCAAAAAACAAGAAAGCGTTACAAGGGTTTTTGGGATTAACTTACGACGATTTATTAAAAACTATGCCTTGGAAGCTAAACCGTTGACTGACGTGTTGCGAGAGGAAAACAAAACACCGGACAATAAGAACATTGAGTTGGGTAAGAAGTTTCTGATATCTTTTGAGCATTTAAAGCAACTGATAGTGAAGGCTCTGATTCTGAAGCTGTACAATCCGAACGCAATAACAGAAGACATACAGACGCAAGTATCGAAGGAGAACACATGTTATATATTAAGTAGACAGACAGTGTAATAGAATCAAAACAAAGTATAAAAGCGCTAAAAAAGGTTAGCCAATTGGCAGTCTGTAAATGTGGATCTTTTGTGGATGGCATTCACAGATTGGAATAGTTGGCAAGAAGAACTACTCTTTTAATAAACATTTTTGGCGACCATGACAGGACATGGAATAAAAGCTAAGTTATCGTCCATGTAATACAGTAACAAAAAGGATATAATAGAAGTGGTTGGTTTAGCAGGTTGTAAACACACTGGAAAGAAGACATCAAAGGTGAAGTGGAGTATGAGGTTTGTTCGAAAAGTATCGCGATTTTTGAATTTCCGCGGGTTACGTATATTCGATTTTCGATTTTCTTGTGGCGTTATGTTGCTACTTATGCTGACAAGCTCTGCCATTTTGAATGTTTAGTCAATTTTTGACAGCTGTTTTGCTTGCACGTGTTTTGGCTCGTCTTCGATTTTTGCCTATTCCAAAAAATGGATCGGTGATTGAAAATCACATTAAAAACGTACAACGGAAAGTCATTGCTGATGGTGCCAAAGAGGCAGCTAATGTTTTGGATTGCAGGCTAAATATTCTGGAGTCGTACTATCGTCAACTTATCCAAATTCAAACACAGATTGAGAACTTGGACACCATTGATGCTTGTCGAGGCGAACTAGATGAATTGTTCATTGTTGCAAAAGTAAAAATCCTTACATTATTAAAGAAGCATCGCAGCAATGAACATAACTCTACACTGTTAAGTTCTACAATGTCAACTGGTCAAACACACGTAAGCAGATTACCAAAATTGAAGTTGACAAGTTTCGATCGGAAGTACATCAATTTTAAAAGATTTAAAAGTTCGTTCACAAACTTAGAGCATAGCGATGCTTCTATTCCAGTCATTAATAAATTTAATTATTTAGTTGATTGCCTGTCTGGACCAGCACTTGAAGTTGTACAATCGTTCCAACTTACAGAAGCCAACTACAGCAAGGCATAGGAACGATTGGAGACAAGGTATGACAACAATGTACTGATTTTCCGTGAATAAATCGATAATTTGTTTTCTTTACCCATGATGTTATATCCTGAAGCAACAGCATTGCAGAAGCTTGTCGGCACTGCATCGGCAATACGTGGATCATTTCTTACCATTGGATCTGCTGAGGATATAATGAACAACGTCATGATTCTCATTCTACTAACCAAAGCAGATCTGGAGACCAAAACGAAATTCGATGAGAAACAAGATTTCGAGAAATTGCTCTCATGGGATGATTGAAACACAAAAGGGAATTTTAAGCCAACAGAAACCGTCAGGTATCCCAAGGACAAAAGATTCGTTAAAAGCATTTCTTACTACAAGTTCTGCATGCTTGTATTGTAATGCATCATTACATTATATTTCCATGTGTAAATCTTTTGCAAAAATTTCATTAGAAGAACGAATTGGATTTGTTAGAAAATCAGGTTGTTCTTATAATTGTTTACGGAATACACATCAAGTTAGGAATTATCAAGCTAAAAAGAAATATAAAGTGTGTAGCTCTGTTAATCACGCAGAACAGCCAATCATGAACGCAACAACAAGTCATTTCGAAGGAAACAAACGACCGTTGCAAGGTGTTAGTCTCGTAGCGAACACAGCCAAGAAGGGCATACTTCCACCAGTAGTAGTCCAAATAAAGGACAAATTCGGACAGCTTCATTTAGTTCGTGCGTTACTTGATTCTGGTTCTGATATCAATTCCATTATGGAAGAAACTGCTAAGCGTTTGCAACTTGACAAACAAAGGGTATATGAAGAAGTTAGCGGTTTGTTAAATGTTGGGCGGAAGGTGAACTATAACGTGTTTACAACACTTCGATCTCGATGCACTTATTTTGAATGGCAATCAACATTCGCAGTGATAAAGAGAATTTGTGCAAAGCAACCGCAGGGAAGTTTTGAAATCGCAGAATTGAATCTACCATCAAACGTAACACTGGCTGATCCACAGTTTTACATCCTCAAAAATCGACATTTTGATCAACACTGAAGGTTTTTTCAATGCTATACGAGAAGGTAAATACATCCTATGCGAGAACCAGCTAATTCCGCATATGGTTGGAGAATCGAAGGTAACCTATGATTTACTGGATCAAATGAAGTCCAGTTATGCCATTTTGTTCAAAAAGCTGAACCGAATGAAAGTGAACTGATCGGGCTAGTAGAACGATTCTGGAGAATTTAAGACTACCAAACGTATGCATCCAACTTAACAGAAGAAGAAATTGATGCCGAAAAGTACCTCTGCAGAACAGTGGCACTGCGAAGTGATGGACGTTTGCAAGTCACGTTGCCATTCAAAGAGTCAGCAGTTCAATTAGGGAACTTATTTGACATGTCAATGAAATGCTTCAATTACTTAGAAAACTAGATCATGATGATAATTTGAGAGAGAGGTATATGTCGCGTTCATGGTCAAGTACGTAGCTCTCAACCCCATGTCGTTAGTTTCAAATGTAGAAATGAACAAACCTCATTTTTACATACCACATCATTGTGTGTTAAGACCACAGAGCCTGACAACAAAACTACCCGTAGTCTTCGACGCATCGGTAAGGAGCACTTCAGGACGATCTTTGAATGAGTTATTAACCATGAGGTAGAAAAAGTGGGAATGCACGAAAGACCCAATGCGACCACAATGGCAGCGGAGTCTATGAAAAAGTGGAGTTCGTTCGGGACGAACGAACGGTCAGGAGGGCCGATTGTAGGATAGCCAGATTTGGATATATATGGTGACCCCCTGAGGTTGATTAGAGAGCAGCCATGAGAGGAGAAGTGTAGGATAAGTGAGAGAGCAGCGATAGAAATATAAGATAAGATAAGTGAGTGTGCAGAAGTTTAAGATAAGCAGTGAGCAACAGCCAGCCAGAAGCAATGGAGTTGAATAGAGTTCTTGATCGACAGCTGCAGTATGTGGACGTTTCTTTTCTGTTTATTAAATGTGCTTTGTAAATGATTTTTGTATGGCGAACTACTAAAATATATTTTTACTTGATTTATTAAATCTTATTTGTCCTGTGTATTACTACACTTATTTGGTTAGAGAAATCGATGGTTTCGCCTCTCACCTGAAAACGGTTGACCGAAAACTGAAAAAAAAACAAAACTAAGTGATACGCTCAAAAAGAAACTGAAAAAGTTCAACACTTCTGTCTGAGCGGAACACATAGAAAATAAGTGTTAACTGTTATTTGCGATCTCTGGTTTTAACAAACAAATAAATACGTAGAAATGAGAAAAGTCTTCTTCTTACTTCACAAAATAGCAGACGAGAACAAATTCAATGAAATTCGGCGCCGCTTCGTATGAATGAATGTGCAAAACATTCACTCAACTACATTCATTCATTCAAAATCATTCATTTAAGCATGAGTACCCAAAAATATCATGCATACCTCAGTTATATCGGTGGTAGTGTTGAAACAACATTATACAATTGGTCGAGAATGTCGCTATATGCAACAGTTTATTGAGCTGTTATATGCGAGTACATTTGCTTCATCCATATGTTATTTCATTCGTTTCAATCAGAAGTGAATAGTTTTTATATTCATATTTCCAATCTATTTACTACAAAACATATATTGGGCATATAAAAAATCTCCGCGGTTTTTTGCCACTAGATGATGTTGGTGTCCATAGAACTGGTAACACTAATCTGATTGTTTTCAAACGAACACATGTTTGAAATGTGACATTTCAGGCTATATTTTTGTAGCTATGTAATCTGTTGCTCGTGTTAAAAGTTATACTGATTTGAATATGAGTGAAATATCTGAAGAAATACGCTATGTGATCCTTTTTTACTATAAAAAAGTGGAAAACGCTGCAAAAATATGCCAAAAAATTTGTGCAGTTTATGGTGAGAATGCTGTGAAAGAACGCCGGACTCAGCAGTGGCTTGCTCGATTCCATTCCGGAAATTTCGATGTAAAAGATGCACCTCGCACTGGTCGGCCTGTCACTGAAAAAGTCAATGAAATTTTGCAACTGATGGAGCAACACCGTCACGGAAGCTGTCAGGAGATAGCGGGGAACTAAACATCAATCATATGACAGTTTGGAATCATCTAAAAAGAGCAGGCTACGCAAAGAAGCTCGATGTTTGGGTGCCACATGGTTAGCTTGTCCGATCAAAAGATGTCACATAGACCAATAGCGGTCCTTAATGTTGCGAGCCACTTGAATTAATCAATTCGGTCCTCTACTGTGCACAAATCGACCGTTTGAATGAAGCAATCAAGAAAGAGCTACTACAATTGGCCAACAGAAAGTGAGTTGTCTTCCATCATGACAATACTAAGCCACACACATTTTTGATGACCCGGAACAAATTGACGGAACTTGGTTGGGAAGTATAGTCCGGACCTTGCACCATTTGACTACCATTTGTTTCAGTCTCTGCAAAACTCTCTTCATGGTAAAAAAATTGGCTGATCGAAATGCCGAATGTTCGAAAATGTACCAAAAAACCGCGGAGGCTTTTTATATGACCCAATATTTTAAGCACAACAAAAGTCAAAATTGCATTTACGCAACATAAAAATTATTATATACAATACATAACATGAAACCATTAATTTGCATTTAATTTTTTAACAATTTTCCTATTTATCCGTTTGCAATTTAAATTTCTTTGCAAATTATTACTAATATTACTATTGAATTCGTAAAAAAATGCTGAATTTGCCCTTACGAGTGAGTATATTTTAAAATCACTAAATTTTTCAACAAAAATTTCATTGTTATTTGAGTCTATTTGATTCAAATGGTACAAGAAAACAAGGTAGTGACATTGCGACCTGATACTCTCTCAAAATTGCTCACTCTCAGTTAAGTATATTAGTGTGCTAAACCTTTGAAAAAACTCGCATTTAGTGCTGAACTTAATGAGAAAATTAGTGTTATGCACTTTGATCAGCTGTGCTGTGTCGGTGTGTATTATTATTGAAAATAAAATTATTAAAAGAACATTAAAAATAGTGTACACCCAATGCAAAACACACAGAAAAATCAATAAAATAAAAAGTAAAGAACAAAACAGCAACTTTTCTATTTTTCATATGAATTTCAAATTTTCAGGAAGTTAAACATGCACATTATCACATTTATGAATTGAATAAAAATAAATAAAGAACATATGATAGTGCTGTGCAGCGTAAAAATTTAGAAGAAGAAGAGAGTAAGTATATTCTTGTGAGAGAACCATATAACTGTAAACTATTTCCTGTATCATGTGGTAGATGAATCAAACATGAAAATGCTTGAAGCTGTAGATACACAAACGACTTCAACGATAAGCTGCGCAGAAAGCAGCTTCAAACTACACAAACAACGTCGAGGTACACAAACGACTTCAACGTTAATGACTTCAGGAAAATAGTTGTCAATTTGAAAATTTAAGAAAGTAATTATTGAAGAAAACTGTATTAAAAGTTGAATTATTAAATAAAAATCAGCCAAGTGTGAGTCGGACTCGCACACGGAGGGTTCCGTACCATCGTACAAACTTTTTTGCTTAAAATTTTTAATTATGTGAATATTTAACAGCCTAAAAGTATACTACAATTAACAGCTTAAAAGTATACTACAAAAACAAAAAAATTGTTAAACAAAAGGTTAAATTAAAGAACAATGCTTCTAAAAATGTGTATTTTTAGTATTTGTCGTTCTACACACAAGTGAATTACACACTCTGTGAAAATTTCAACTCTCTACCTTTTACGGATCATGAGATAGAGCAGGAGACGGACGGACGGACATCGTAAGCTAATTAAAAAAGGAAGTATGTATTTTTATTATCATGTAATAAATTGAATTGGAATAACTTTTTAAATTTAGTGCGCCAAGCTGACATCCTACAGTCGGGGGTTTGATTCCTGCTCAAGTCTGATCCTGCACTTTTCTAATTTCCTCCAATCCTTCCTAACTTTCCCCCTGAGCTGAAGGGCTTTATCGTTATTGCTCATATTAATAACTAAATTATAATTTGTAATTATAATCTTATAGTGGCTTTACAGTGGCTCGAATCACGAAGATTCGGTTTTGTGGCTTATAGTAGTATTCTAGTATCACGAACAGCTGTTGTTTGTTTTGATTATACATACAAATGGAACATTGTGGCTAATTGTGATAATTAAAATGGACATTTTGTGAAAAATATATGATTGAGAACAATTTGGAGTGTATGCAAATAATACTTGCAGCTTCCTTTTTCATTACTGCTACTCATTTTATTAAAATTTAAAGAAAAAAATTACAATTTAAAATTTTCTTCAACTTGTTTTGTGCAATGATCAGCTGTTTTATGTGCGCGCGCTTTTGATTGATTCAATCAAGCTTTACCGTGTGTAGGGACTATAAGTTTTACCAAACGTCATCTCTTAAAAACTTCAATGCAACCACACAATCAATTTAATGTTGCGCAACGCATTTCCCATTTATTTTTATTGATTTTATATTTTTTTTTTTTTAAATTTTTTTATTTATTTGTTTTTAGATAAAATATAAGATATTAAACACAAAACAATTCACCAAGGCCTACGAATCTAAGGTGAATTTAAAATTATGATGATTAGAATAGGTGGATTATGTTACAATGACTAAGAACATTATAAACTAAATCAATGTTAAACGAAAAGCATTCCTGTTAATAATTCTGATGGTTTTATGCCTTTAAAAAATATAGTCCTAGCTCTCTCCTAGCTTGAACAAACATCTAGAACGTGGTCAATGGAGGCCGTGACTCCGCAGAGACAAAGTTGGGACGTTGTCGGTGCGTGAGTTTAGTATGTCCGATACGTAGGTGACCATCGGTGCTTAAATGTTTTTGATGGAAGTGGATGCTAGTGTGCGTCGGATTGGAATACATACATATATCGGTGTTGGAATCGTGCCAAGTTTTGCAAAGTTGTTGTACGTATAACTTTAGGGCAGTTGTCTTTTAAGGTACTTGTTAATCATGGAGTCATTTGCTATATAAGGTATAAATTTTGTGTTTACGTTGTATGCATATAAGTACATATAATGTTTTGTATCGCTGTAATAGTCGATAAACAGTCGGTGCAGACAATGTACCATCCCTTATTAGCATGGCCGAAGGTATAGGTTTTTAAAACAGTAAGTGCTTCAGCAGAGAAGATAGAGCAGCATTCAGGAAGTAAGCCTCCCGATGTAAATGTAATTACATGTGTTACCACCATACAAACCCTAAATTCAAATTCATGTTTTTATTAGAAAAACTTTTTTGTTTTTTGTACTATCGACTTGAAATTTTAACACTATAGGTGTCTGACCCATATTCACCAACCATGTACCACTACAAGGAGCGTGAAGAGTATTATAACTTCGGCATAGCCAAAGTTATTCTTCGTCCCCCAGCTTGAACAAACATCTTGATGGAAGTCGTGACTCAGCAGGAAGAGAGTTGCGGTGATGTGCCGGTGAGTTTAGTATGTCCGATACGTAGGCGAAAAAACGTAGTCCATTGGTATTTAGATGTTATTGATTAAAGATGGATGCCAGTGTGCGTCGGATTTTATTACATATATCGGTGTGAGAATCGTGCCAAGTTTTCCAAAGTTGTTGTACGTATAACTTTTGGTGCCGATAGCACGTAGCGGGGAGCTTTGTCAGCGTTTTCATTGCCAATAATGCTTTGGTGACTGGGCATCCAAACTAAAAAAATTTCGTGTTTACGTTGTATGCATATATTGTATTATGAATATCAATTATAAATTTGTTTAAAAAATTTATGTTTTATATGGCTGCAATAGTTTTTAACTCAATAAAAACAAATGTTTTAGTTAATTTTTATTAGGGTTTCGTACCCATATGGAGCTAAAGGAACATGATGTCCGTCCTGCTCTATCTCATGATCCGTAAAAGGTAGAGAGTTGAAATTTTCACAGAGTGTGTAATGCACTTATGTGTAGAACGACAAATACTAAAAATACACATTTTTAGAAGAATTCTTCTTTAATTTAACATTTTTTTGTTTTTGTAGTATACTTTTAAGCTGTTAATTGTAGTATACTTTTAGGCTGTTAAATATTCACATAATTTAATATTTTAAGCCAAAAAATCTTGTACGATGGTACGGAACTCTCCGTGTGCGAGTCCGACTCACACTTGGCTAATTTTATATAATATTTTTTCATTTATTATATATTTGTAGTAACTTAAATTCTAAGATAATAAATTAATTTTTAAAGTGAAATGCATTTTTTCGTCATTTAAAACGGATTTTTAGTGTTGTGTAAACAACATTCCATTTTGAGTGAAATTAATTTTTTGTCATAACTATTTCCTTTACTTTTGATTAAAAATAGAATTTCCAACAAAATTGTTTCATATACATAATATATTTCCACATATTCAATTAGGCAACATAAGTGTATGCAATACTAGGTTATCAGGACATACAATCGAAAACACACATCTATACAATTTAATCGGGGTATTTGCACATTTATTCTCTAGCAACATAACTGTATGCAATACTAAGTTGTCATGGTATCCTACCGGAAACACATAATGCCACTATTTAATCGGGCTATATACACATGCATACCATTGCAACATACATGTATTCAATACTAAGTTATGAGGACATACGACCGGAAACACGTAACATAAGTGTATTCAATACTAAATAATTATAACATAAGAATCGGAAATACACAATGCAAATTCTACACAATTCAATCGGGCTAAATGCATATGCATTCCATTGCTACATATGTGTATGCTTTACTAAGTTATAATGCAGTGGTTCTTAACCTTTTAGTGATAAGGGACCATTTGACTGCCATGGTAAATTTAAATAATAAAGGGTTGTTCCATCTACAAATAAAACACGCATAATTGCAAAGGGTATTTTGATTTTTTTTAACGAAATTTTTACATCAAAGAGATAAATATGTATGTAATATGTAATTTGAATGAAATTTTTGTGACTGCATACTCTTTGCTAACCTCTGAATCCTTGGTTCAGTGCTAGTGAAAGCCAAACGCATGTCGGCATTCGCATCCAACCGATTTCGGCGCTTGTTTTTAATTAAATACCTTGTATTTGTAATCCGAATCGTCTGAGGAATCATTTGAATGAGATAGTTTCTTCGACTTAAATAACTGATTGTAAGTTCGCTTACAATTTGAACGACCACCATTGCCAACATTTAATCCTGAGCAGTTAGGTTTATTATCATTTTTGGTATCTTCTTTAGAGTTTACAGTCTTTTTTTTTTTTTGTTCCTTGGGCTTTCTGTTGCTCGGCCCCTTTCCTTCCCTTCCTCAAGCATGTGATGTAAGGTTGCCGGTTGAAAGTCAACAAAATCAAAAGTTACCGATCCATCCTCATTATCTTGTCTTTTATATTCGGGTTCTAGTTTGTCCATCAATCCAACTAGCTGCACAAGCTCATCAAGAATAAAATTCTTAATTTTTTGTGTTAGCTTCTTGATTTGCTCCTCTGACATAGGCTTTGCGCAGCGATTTAGGATGACTACGTCTACCACGTCCTCTTTGGCCATGATCTAGTGGCTTAGACTTAACGAATAGTGAGTTATCTTTTGTTCCCGAGTTTCATTAAGTTTAGCAATTTTATCACTTCTTATTGCTGAGAGACGTCTGGGTTGCCCTTCAGTCTTTACTTTTAGTGTAATCAGACCACCTCCATAGTCTCCGTCAGACGATTTTACACGAGCAGGTCTGCCACGACCTCTTGTAGTAAATATTGGTATGGGCTCAATAATTGGGAGTCAATTTCAAAGGTGGTTTATTTATTGACCCCATTGGGAGTTTAATGAATGCAATGTTAGTATCAGTTTTCATAGTTTTTTCTATTGCCGCCAAGTCTACCAACATTTTCTTCATTTTTATTCTTATATTGTATAATTCCTCTCGATAATTTACTTCTCCAATGCGTGTGGGCTTAGCGAGTGAAGAAGACCCACATTGCATTCCAGTATCTAGAGACATTACTCTTTTATTTGAATCTGCACCTGCAGATCGTGTAGCATTAGCAAGTGAAGAAGATGAACAGGGTTTATCATCTTCTGGAAATGCTGCTCTTTTAGCTATACTTGGACATCCACCTCCAGATCGTGTGGCCTTAGCGAGTGAAGATGACGAACATGGAGACATTACTTTTTTAGCTCAACCTGCACCAACACCAACCGATTGTAGTGTTAATTTCTTTGTTCCTCCTGCAGTATGAGCCTCTTGCAGTTTCGCCAACAATTCTTTATATGAATTTTGCAAATGGACAGAATTACCATTCGAAGTAATTGCCTTATTCAGTAAAAATATGCCGATTTCTGCCAAAAAGTTTGCCATTAGTTTAAGTTCTGTTGCAATATTCAAAAGTCCATTTCTGGACAACTATCCATTACACTACAATAATACTACAACACAATTTTTTTTTTAAATTTATTTTTTTAGCGCCAATAAGAACTTATAATTGTAATTAAACCTTTATTAAGATTTCAGAACAATTGTGTATTCATCATATTTTTTTTTTGTTTGGTATTTGATTTGACTTAACTAAATACTTGGTAAGTGGTTTCTTTAGAACTGATCATTTTTTAGTAGAAAAAATATAACCTTATTTATTTTCACTCGCAGATTTTCGCATAGATTGCTGGTGCTAGTTGTTTCTCAGAGGAAATATGAACTAATGTGTATGAGCGATGTCATTTTGGAGCCGCAAGATTTTGTTCCTTTCCATATATTAGTGCATAGGAGCGACATTCTTGCAACTGGTTCAACTTGTCTTCCATTTGTAATATGAGCAGAGCAAGGATCCGTCTTCATCATTTGATAATTTTCCCGGACATCCAATAATGCTTACAAAGGCTGCTATTGATTCGTAAACTCATGGAATCACCGAGAACTGGCACTTGATTGCAATAATTACCAATCTTTGACAACCCGACATGGATTTGCAAGTAGTGGCTATTGAGAATTTCAAACATGAGAAGAGGATAGTAAATGATATAAAATGTTGAACAAAATACAAAAAATAGTAAAATAAAAAAATCGTTGACATTAAATTAAATCATGAGGAAATTTCTGCTTTTTTGAAAATATACTTCGTGTAAGGCGAAACAGCAAGCGAATCGCATCGTAAGATTAGATTAATGCTGTTGTGAGAGATATTATTTTGTCAAATTGAACCGTCGAAGAGTGATGGTGGACACAACAGACTCTGTACCCTGTACCAAGTAGGCGGCCAAAATAACCATTGTTGCCAAGAAAATCATTGAACATTATTACAGAGCATCCACCAAAGAACTAAAACAGCCGCAGCAAACTGAATAATTAGATGCCATATGAATTGTGCAATCAAAAAACAAAAACAAAAACCAAATTGACTGAATCTTTTTTGAATAAAAATGGTGACTGGCAATGAAAAATGGGTCACAGTCACCTATGAAGCGACACAACACAACGTGCATGGATTGATGATTAGGAAGGTTTGATTATTTTGACTATTGTGCTGTAGGATTGGAAGGTAATCATCAACTTTGAGCTGCTCCCATCGGGCGAAACACTTAATACACTGAGTGTGATATTGAACAAATAGACTAGTTTGAGGGTTTCATGAACCAGAATTGGTCAATAGAAAGTAAGTTGTGTTAAATCAGAACAATGCCAGGCCACACATATCTTTGGTGAACTGCCTTGTAGTCCCAGTAAGATTGCATCCTCCATCGGATTACCATCGCTTCTAGTCGCTGTTGCAAAATTCTATTGGTGATTAAAATTTTAACACAAGAACAGACGACTGTGAATATTAAATGTGCTAGTGTTATGCCAACAGGCAGAAGAAATTTAACGAGAGAAGCATATTGACAATGAATTGTCATCAAAATGCCAACAAATTATCGTACAAACTGTTTTATCTTTGATCTAATTCAGTTTACCAAAAATAAATATATTACTTTAGACATTAAAATGCGGCAAGTCAAACAACCTATTTGTGTATAATAGTGTATATACTTATTTGTCGTGCTTACCTTCAAGTACTTTTGGTATTGCCTTCTGTTGAACTGTTGTCAACTCGGAAATGCTCAAGAGATCGGCTAAATTTTTGACAGCATATGGATGCAAACCAATCGAATCCATTTTGGTGCCATTGAAAATTCGTTCCTTTATGGGTTTGACAAAACGTTGACCCAAAGGCTTCATTGCGTTTGTCATAAAGTAAAAATTTCTTGGCCGATGGACGTTCAACACGAAATTTGTTCAGGTTGTTAGGTTGGCTAGTTGTTTCATTTGTTGACTCAGCATCAACTTCAAAAGTTCCACCCAACAATGCTGCCTCTTCAGTTTTACGTTTATGGTGAAGTGTAATTGGCTCTTAAATACATCATCGATACGTAGCTTTTGATTTGGATTAGACCTAAAACGATTAATACATTCAGCAATTTCTTTTTTTTTGTAGGTCAATAGAAAGTAAGTTGTGTTCAATCAGAACAATGCCACTACTTGCAAATCCTTGTCGGGTTGTCAAAAAATGGTAATTATTACAATCAAGTGCCAGTTCTCGGTGATTCCATGAGTTTACGAATCAATGCAGCATTTGTAAGTATTATTGGATGTCCGGGATAATCATCAAATGATGAAGACGGATCCTTGCTCTGCTCATATTACAAATGGAAGACAAGTTGAACCAGTTGCAAGAATGTCGCTCCTATGCAATAATGGTCCTTTAATTTTGCGAGATTGATAATTCATTATATCAAACTGCCACGCAAATAGTCATCAAGTGAAGTGAGATGAAGTTCAGTTTGCAGTGAAAAAAAGCGAGCATCAAGTCAGTACTGGATAGACGTGAAGCATAAACACTAATATATGGAAAGGAACAAATTCTTGCGGCTCCAAAATGGCATCGCTCATACACATTAGTTCATATTTCCTCTGAGAAACAACTAGCACCAGCAATCTATGCGAAAATCTGCGAGTGAAAATAAATAAGGTTATATTTTTTCTACTAAAAAATTATCAGTTCTTAAGAAATCACTTACCAAGTATTTAGTTAAGTCAAATCAAATACCAAACAAAAAAAAATTTGATGAATACACAATTGTTCTCAATCTGCACCTAAGAAAACAAAAAAAAAAAAAAAAAAATCAATAAAATTAGTTTATTCAACTGTTTATTAAAAATTTTAAAAATTACAAGGCGAGCTACCGAAAATAACACGTACCGATGGCATATTGGCACTTATCATTGTGTTATTATCATAATTAGAAAGGAAAGTCTGCCATCAAATGTAGCATAATTACTGCAAAGAAATTTTCATTTACCAAATCAGTTTTTATTCATCACGTGGTCAAGCAGTTCTTTTGGGGCACAAACAGCTGTTTTTTTGGTTCACAAACCAGTTCATTTCCCATTTACCAATACTGTTTTCTGTTGAAGTCGAAATTGATCGACTTTTGACGACAAAACTACGTAGTTGACTTCATACGATTCCAAACATTTCAACTTTTGTGTTTCGCTAAACGACCGCACCAAAAGTCGATTTGCAAGATAACGTCGTTTATGAAGTTCCAGTCTTACTGTCGCATTTCAATGTTTTTGTTTTGAATATCATCAGACACCTCAGAAACGTTGACAATGAAAGGATTGCAGATCATTTTTTGAATACCTTTGTCGTCGCTGTCAAATGGAGTATTATTATATTGTTTTGTATTTCTCCTTTAATCTCAGAGCACTGTCAGTCAATAATTTGATTCAATAGATTTGCAATTTTCATCGGAACAGCAAAACATTCCGGAATCCTTTTTGGCAGCCAATGCTAGTCGGTGAATAACACAGTCCGTCGTTATTGTAGATGTATTTTTGTTTTTATCAATGCGGGAACCAAGCATAGCAGGGGAGCACCGCCGACTTTTGCACATAGTCAGTCCATGCTTCTCCAAATATTGACTTATTACATCCATAAAATTTGCACCTTGTGACTTTGTTTCCATTTCTAGAGAATATAGTAGCCTTAAACATTATATAATCATTCAAAAATCGAATTAATAGAAATAATTGATTACATTGTGAAACATCGGTAGATTCATCACTTTGTAGTGCAAAATACTTCCTTTTTTCTTATCAATAACTTGTTCTTTAATATCATTTGACATTTTTTGAATACGTGACTTCACTGTGTCGTTTGAAAATAGTAATTCACTAATATTTTTAGAATGACTTCGTGGATCACCCAGCTTCTAGGGACCACCGGTTAAGAACCACTGTTATGTCATTCTACCGGAAACACTTACTGTAAGTCTTCACATTTCAATCGGGATATATGCACATGCATTTCATTGCAACATACGTGTATGCAACACTAAGTTATGATGTCATCCTACCGGAAACACGCAATATAAGAGTATTCAATATTAAATTATTATGACATACGACCGGAAATGCACAATGCAAATCTACACAATTCAATCGGGGTGTGTGGTCATGAATTTCATTTTAACATATGTGCATGCAATATTAAATTATAATGACATCCGACCGAAAACACAAAATGCATATCTACACAATTCAGTCGGGCTATTTGCACGCACACATGCATTCTATTGCAACACCAACATGTATGCAATACTAAATAATCATGATTCCAGACCGGGTATTAGTGGAAGTCTACACAATGTCACACCGGATGTCGTTAATGTTCAGAAAGCATTATCAGCTGTAAGCGAGTGCTGCCAATCTCTCCAATGTTTATATTGGGTTGGTTCTACCTAAATGTGCATTCTATAATTCGTTCACTTTTCAATTTATAATATATTTTATTAATATTTAACGAATTCATTTATTATTATATTAATATTTGCTATATGATTTTACAAGGTAATTTGTTTTAAAATTCTTTTAACATATCAAACTCAGTTGTTAAGAGACTGAAGAAGAAGACAAAGTAAACGCGCACGTGTTTTTTATATTTAGCCGCATAAACTTTGTTTTGAAATGGATATTGCTTTAAATATAACAACAACATCGCAACCAATACGCAGCAAACCTCATCTTGTAAGTGAATTTTAATGGAAATTGTTCAGTTATTGTTATAAGTAATCATAATTTAAAAAGGAAAAATCATCAGTTGCGAAACCATTGAAAAAGAGTCAAGTAAATAAACCAAATGGATTTGAATTTAGTTTTGGAGGCGGTCAACATAAGGTTAAGGCACTAGTAGCACGAAAGAGGACAATAGCAAAAGATAGCAGTAACTCACAAAATAGATCGGTTACGGTGAATCAAAATGATGCTGTTGCAGTGCCAAAGAAATCCATCGCGCTTAGGCGAAAGGCAAAACCAATTGTTGCAACAAAACCAAAACACAATAACAATGATAATAATGACAGTGATGGTTCTGATTTGGCAACAGCACCAAAGCCACCGGTTACAACCGATTTAATGCTTAATATATGCACAACAGTGCCAACAAAGACAGCAACACCAGCAGGTCTAGCGAAGTCCATCAAACCAAAAGGGAAGTTGAGTCGATTAGAGCGTTTAAATCAAAAACGTGCTGAACGTCGCGGTGAAGGACCAAAACGTATCCTTACAAAAAAAGAAATTGCTGAAGGTATTAATCGTTTTAGGACTAATCCAAATCAAAAGCCACGTATCGGTGATGTATTTAAGAGCCAATTGGATGAAGAGCTTCACCATAAACGTAAAACTGAAGAGGCAGCATTGTTGGGTGGAACTTTTGAAGCTGATGTTGAGTCAACAAATGAAACAACTAGCCAACCTAACAACCTGAACAAATTTCGTGTTGAACGTCCATCGGCCAAGAAAATTGGACTTTTTGACAAACGCGATGAAATGGCAATGAAGCCTTTGGGTCAACGTTTTGTCAAACCCATAAAGGAACGAATTTTCAATGGCACCAAAATGGATTCGATTGGTTTGCACCCACATGCTGTCAAAAATTTAGCCGATCTCTTGAGCATTACCGAGTTGACAACAGTTCAACAGAAGGCAATACCAAAAGTACTTGAAGGTAAGCACGACAAATAAGTATATACACTATTATACACAAATAGGTTGTTTGACTTCCCGCATTTTAATGTCTAAAGTAATATATTTATTTTTGGTAAACTGAATTAGATCAAAGATAAAACAGTTTGTACGATAATTTGTTGGCATTTTGATGACAATTCATTGTCAATATGCTTCTCTCGTTAAATCCCTTCTGCCTGTTGGCATAACACTGGCACATTTAATATTCACAGTCGTCTGTTCTTGTGTTAAAATTTTAATCACCAATAGAATTTTGCAACAGCGACTAGAAGCGATGGTAATCCGATGGAGGATGCAATCTTACTGGGACTACAAGGCAGTTCACCAAAGATATGTGTGGCCTGGCATTGTTCTGATTGAACACAACTTACTTTCTATTGACCAATTCTGGTTCATGAAACCCTCAAACTAGTCTATTTGTTCAATATCACACTCAGTGTATTAAGTGTTTCGCCCGATGGGAGCAACTTAAAGTTGATGATTACCTTCCAATCCTACAGCACAATAGTCAAAATAATCAAACCTTCCTAATGATCAATCCTGTCTTGATGCACGTTGTGTTGTGTACCTACATAGGTGACTGTGACCCATTTTTTATTGCCAGTCACCATTTTTATTCAAAAAAGATTCAGTCAATTTGGTTTTTGTTTTTGTTTTTTGATTGCACAATTCATATGGCATCTAATTATTCAGTTTGCTGTGGCTGCTTCAGTTCTTTGGTGGATGCTCTGTAATAATGTTCAATGATTTTCTTGGCAACAATGGTTATTTTGGCTGCCTACTTGGTACAGGGTACAGAGTCTGTTGTGTCCACCATCACTCTTCGACGGTTCAAATTGACAAAATAACATCTCTCACAATAGCATTAATCTAATCTTACGATGCGATTCGCCTGCTATTTCGCCTTACACGAAGTATATTTTCAAAAAAGCAGAAATTTCCTTATGATTGAATTTAATGTCAACGATTTTTTTATTTTACTATTTTTTTGTATTTTGTTCAACATTTTATATCACTTCTCATGTTTTAAATTCTCAATAGCCACTACTTGCAAATCCATGTGGGGTTGTCAAAAATCGGTAATTATTGCAATTTAGTGCTAGTTCTCGGTGATTCCATGAGTTTACGAATCAATAGCAGCATTTGTAAGCATTATTGGATGTCCGGGAAAATCATCAAATGATGAAGACATATCCTTGCTCTGCTCATATTACAAATGGAAGACAAGTTGAACCAGTTGCAAGAATGTCGCTCCTATGCAATAATGGTCCTTTAATTTTGCGAGATTGATAATTCATTATATCAAACTGCCAGGCAAATAGTCATCAAGTGAAGTGAGGTGAAGTTCAGTTTGTAGTGAAAAAAAGCGAGCATCAAGTCAGTACTGGATAGACGTGAAACATAAACACTAATATATGGAAAGGAACAAATTCTTGCGGCTCCAAAATGGCATCGCTCATACACATTGGTTGATATTTCCTCTGAGAAACAACTAGCACCAGCAATCTATGCGAAAATCTGCGAGTGAGAATAAATAAGGTTATATTTTTTCTAGTAAAAAATGTTCAGTTCTTAAGAAAAAATATGTTGAATACACAATTGTTTTGAATCTGCACCTAAGAAAACAAAAAAAAAAATCAATAAAATTAGTTTATTCGACCGTTTATTATAAATCTTAGACATTTTGCAACTCAATTTATGATTAATTATTTTATTGAAGGAATTATATATGTCAATAGATCCTTATACGAGACTATATATTTTCTTATTATATCATTTTATCTTTTATAATAATTGTAGGCAAAGATGTCCTAGTGCGTTCACAGACTGGCTCTGGCAAGACCCTTGCATATGCCTTGCCAGTGGTTGAAAAATTACAAGGCGAGCTACCGAAAATAACACGTACCGATGGCATATTGGCACTTATCATTGTGCCAACACGTGAATTGGCCATACAAACATATGAATTAATGCAGAAGCTTGTGAAGCCTTTCACTTGGCTAGTGCCTGGTGTCTTGATGGGTGGCGAAAGTCGTAAGAGTGACAAGGCACGTCTACGTAAAGGCATCAATATTTTAATTGGGACACCCGGTCGTCTGGTAGATCATTTGCTGCACACAGTCTCCTTTAAATTGAGTAATGCGAAATTTTTGGTACTAGACGAAGCTGATCGTCTACTGGAAATGGGCTATGAACGAGATGTTCAGCAAATAGTCGAAGGTATTGATAAGCAAAGAGCTGAATTGGCAGCAGAAAGCAAATCGGAACTGTCACCATTACAACGTGTACTTTGCTCGGCAACGCTGACACCTGCAGTTCAGAAATTGGCTGGTTTGGCCTTGCGTGAGCCAATCTACATCGATAATAGTGATGAGGATGCCAATTTGGCTTTAAACGGCACTAATGGCTATACGAAAGAGGGTATCGAAGCAGCACTCGAAGAACTGAATGACGTCGAAGATGTTACAGGCATAATGACAATACCGGAGAATCTTCAGCTTAACTATGTTGTGGTGCCACCAAAATTGCGTCTTGTCACATTTGCAGCGTTGCTTGCTAAGGAATTAAATGGAAAATCAAAAAAATTGAAAGCCATTGTCTTTATGAGTACCATGGAAATGGTTAACTATCATCACGATTTATTTAATGAGGCATTGACTCGTAAAGTACTTGATGAGGAGGATGAGGCAGAAGCAGAAGATGATTCAAATGAAATGCCACTATTGCAGGGTTTACGTTTCTTTAAGTAAATCATTTGATTGATCAATTGTTGCTATCTAAAATATATCCACTAAACAAAACTAATGATTTCTTGATTTCAGATTACATGGTTCCATGACACAAACTGAACGTCAAGGTGTCTTTAAAGGCTTTCGTGATTGTAAATCTGGTATTCTGTTGGCAACAGTAAGCTTATAATTGAACGCATATCAATTGAGTATGATTATATATTTCTATATATTTATTATTATATAGGATGTCGTTGGTCGTGGCATAGATGTACCAGAAGTTGATTTAGTTATACAATATTCACCACCACAGAAGACTGCTGATTTTGTTCATCGTGTTGGTCGCACAGCTCGTGCCGGACGCAGTGGTTGTGCAGTACTGTTTTTGGCACCCAGTGAAGTTCAATTTGTTCGTAATCTCGAAGATAAACGCATACGAATTTCACAAGTTGATATGGATAATTATTTGCAAGCTCTTGTCAGTGCCGATGATGAGGCACGTAACATACAAGAGGCTGCCTCGAATTTGCAACATAAATTTCAAACGCTCACTGCCGATGATAAGGAGCTGCGGATGAAGGCACAGAAAGGTAAGTTAATAAATAATCATCATGTTAAAGATAGAAATGGTTATCAGTTTATTTGGTTTTCTTTCAATTTTTTTTTTTATTTTGTTTTTATAACTTTAAATTACTTTGATTGAGTTTTCTTTCTGTTTCATTTGTTAACATTTTTTTTTACCGACATACGAATGGCATAATCACTATGTGGTAGTGTTTGTAACACAACGAAGACACCATACATGGAAATGTACACTTTCTTCTTTTCACCTAACCAAATTAGTCCCTCTCAATTTTTGAATGATTGATCTGAAATTTTTCTCAGTTGCTGCTGCTTATTGCTATTTGCTAATATAGATAATTTTGAGTTCTTTGATTACCAGAGGAGATAATCTCAAAACCCATCTATGATCGTTTTGAGTTTTGAGAAATTGATCTCATTACTATTTGCTGATAGTAGAGACCAGTCTGAGTTTTGTCAATTACTAGAGGAGATAGTCCCCAGACCTACTTGTGATATGATAACTTCGAATGCAATTATAAATGCATAGTTTGGCGAATCGAATTCCAAATTTACATTACAAAGCAAAAAAAAAAAAAAAAAAAACCCAAAAAGTATGAAATATGGGCAAGATCAATTCATAAATCTATTAGTGGACCAACATTAAGTTATGGTCGCCTCGGAACTTATATTGCCATTATACTACATAAATAGGTAAATGTAGAGATAATCATTTTATAATTGTTTTATTTTTTTTAATTTGCCTTATATATGAAAAATCAGCTTTAACACAATGTAATTACTAGAGAACCGAACCGATTGTACCAATCCATATATTCTTTACATGACAACCATATAAACTCATATGAAATTTTCAATATTATTTGTGCGAATTTTTTCTTTTATTATGGATTTGTTTTGAAATTCATTACAAAATATGAAAAACTTTTTTCCTTTTTGTACTTTTGACTTGAAATATCCACCAACCATGTAAGTTTCAAGACCCTCGGACTACCAGGAGGGGTACCTCCCATATAAACCCAGATTTAAATTTATTTTCTTATTTGAAAAACTTTTCTTTGTACTATGGAACTGAAATTTGGATACTATAAATGTCTCACCCATATTCAGCAATTCTGTAAATTTCAAGAGCTTCGGACCAACGGGAGGGGTACCTCCCACACAAACCCAGATCCAAATTCATGTTCTTATTAGAAAAACTGTCTTGTTTTTTGTACTATCGACTTGAAATTTGATCACTATAAGGATCTGACTTAGAGACGTGAAGAGTATTACAACTTCGGCATAGCCAAAGTTAATCTTCTTTTTACTGGTTTTTGTTTTTAATTTATGGTCAAGTGTTGTAGTAGAAGTGAAGGAGGAAGTTTCAGAGTTTGATACATTTGTCGTAATAACTTTCATTTCAGTTATATATATTTTTTGCGTGCCAATTACGCGTTGAATGAACGCACAACTGTTATTGCCATTGCCAACATGATTACAACCAACAAATAACCAGCACTTCAACATCATCATATCATTATCATCAAGTCTCTTGCAACTAGCAATTTAATCCTTTCGCAAACGCCAAAGGACATTAACTTTGTAATTATGATTTTTTACAACACAATTTTACCGCTCTTCAGCAATGGAAAAATGAAATCGGAAAAAAGAACTTGGGTGAAAAAATAACGCTATTTTTCCAATTATAACTTGCCACACTTATATTTGTATTTGTGTCTGTATACAAATATGTATATATTTATAGTATTTGTGTTGTGCCATGCCACCTTCTGACCAACATTATAGGCGTGCAGCCAACCATGGCTGCGTACCGGATGCCATGGCAAAGTGTCCACCCATTATAATCCTTTCGTTTGATTCTTTATTCCTTTGCGCACTTATTTATTTATTTTTTTATTTTTCTGTTCATTCATTTTTGTTGTGTGTTTTATATAAAGCGAAAGAGAACGCGAAATAAACACAAAAATCATTTTATATTTGAAGTTAATTTCGATTGCGTGCGATAACACCAAAGCCTCACTCCATGTCACATTTACATCGAAGCCAATTTTCAAGTGTTTTTGTGTTCAGGTGTCACCCTTCCTCTCGTGATAGTCCTCCTGCTCCTCCTTCGTCCCTTTATGCTACTTTTCCTTCTCTTAATTATTATATGAACATATATATTTGTAGGGCTTGGTATTTTTTCTTGTTGTATTGTAATTGCAGCCTTTGAATAATAAAAAAAAAATATTTGTACATATAAAGTTAATTAGATGCTACCAGGCTTCTTTCTCCAGTGCAATATGCAAAGAAAAAAAAAATTATGGAAAAAGTATATATTATATATTCTTTGATTCATTCAACTTTGTCTAGTTAAAAATTGTGAATTTTTATTTTAACTCAATCAAAGATTAACAGGGGATTTTTTGTCTTTATAGAGAGAGAGTGAATTCGATTTGAATCCTAATGAGAAATTAAAAGAATTATTAGAGCATCATAATAGAAAATGTAAAGATGAATTTTGGTATTACAATTTAAATGGAAGAAATTCTATGACATACATACTCGTATGTATAGTACACGGTGTGAGAATTAATCAGTATTAGTACTGGTCTTTAAAAATTCGTATATATTTGCATTATCGTACAACAAATTGCAACTGTCGGAAACGCTGTATTTTGAACGATTGCGATTGGATATCTTTACATCAATCATTTCAGTATTTCTAATAGATGACAGTTTGACTAGTTTCTCTGTAGATGATACCTTTGCTATGAAAGAATGTGATGAGCTTTATCTTGGTTTTATTTTTGGCTCACTTAAATAGAATCGCTATAGAAAAATCGGATTATGAGCTTCCCAATACTTTTCAAACTACATGTTATGTTGTATGCTTATATCTAGACCAGTTTCAAATATTTTTCACATTATTTAATAATGTGTATTGCCTCCTTTATTGAAGATTACATCAAATATCCTGTTTGGATTAGAATCATACAAATTCTTAGTGTAGTCCAAGGAAATGCACGACCAAGCATGTTTAATGGCTTCAATTAGTTCGTATTTACTAGTAAATTGCTTTCCGGATTCATACACCTGGCGTACAAGTCATCGCCAAACATTTTCAATAATGTTCAGGACAGGCGAGTACGGTAGCCAGTTAAGCAACTGTTCTTTTTGGCTTTCAATCCAGGATTTGACGACTCTAGCAGTGTAGATTGGAGCGTTATCGTGCTGGAATCTTCACTGTAAGTTTCCAAATAGTTCATTTATTTTCAAAAAAGCAATCTCCAGTACTGCTTTGTATGACATTGCGTTCATTCTTGGAGTCAGAAACTGTAGTTCTAAAGTACCATAATAAGAAATCGCTCCCCATACCATGACACCTCCCTCCCGGCTGTGCAAACGATTAAGTAGGTGTTCCTCCTTTTGTACATGGTGAAAATAATAATTACAGCCATCGGGGCCATCTAAATAAAATTTGTTTTCATCGGAAAATATTACTCGGTGCCACTCTTTATTCAACGTCATGTTTGTTCAGCAAAAATGAAGGCGTTGTTCCTTAAGAAGTACATTAAGTGGTGGTTTTTTCTTTAATTTCATACGTTTAAGATGTTCATCCTTGGATATAAGCTGTTTTACAGTAGAAACGCTTGCACTAACACCGGTTTTTTCTTTAATTTTGGCAGCAGAGTCGTGCGAATTTTATCTGATGAATTGACAGAATACATTCCTTATGAGTCTTGATTTTTGTCCTCTCCTCAAGATCTAATGATTTGGCTTGACCCATATTGATTCAAATTACTAGATTATAGTTCAAATATCTCCAATCAACAACTTTTTCTTCAGGTCTGCCTTTGAATTCCACTCAGAAAATGGTAATCAAGAAGTGGTGCTATTCAAGTGAACCGAAAAAATTTAAAGTTTTTCATTAATTTCAAAGAAAATAGCTACTAAAAATAACGGGACCTTTCCAAAGCTTCACTTTTTTGTTTTTATGAAGCTCAGAACCAAGTAGAAGAAATAAATACAAAAAAAAAACAAACCGTTGTACTCGTATACGTGGAGTCAATCATGTAGAGAGTAGTGATGTAATGAATATCAATTTGTACATATTCGCGAATACGAATGCGAATATCTGCCATCCATATTCGCGAATGCGATTACGAATATTTAGTTTTTTAATCTGGCGCCAATCCAAATTCCAGACAGTATTAGACAACGCTTCTCACACATCTATCAAGTCCAGTGTTAGCCAATTTCTAATCAGAAGTTTATTATTTTTAATACGAAAACTTAAATAGAAGGCTGATTACAGATATAATTGCAAGGCTTGCTTAAGTTACAAAAGATTTTCTTTTCTGCGAATGCGAATGTCAATATATATGCGAATATAAAATAAACTATTTGGAAAATCTTCTGGAAAGGCCGGAAATGGTGGAAAAAAATATAAAGCTAAGAGACATATTTTCAAATCAATCAAGTAGTCTTTGTTAAACATCTCAGATAATTTTGTAAATATTATTAAAAACTCTTTATCAATTATGAGCCAATATATATATATATATATAAATTAATATTCTTTCTATCATTCCTAAAGCTAATTTTTCCGGGACTACTAGTAATAATATATGTACATAAGTATATGCATATATTATATTGGTATTATCAATGTACTCCATACCTCTCTATATCTGTTTTTGACTTTCCACAGTTTCTCGAACCTTGTGCCGTTCCACCACAGAGTTGACCTACACACTTCGCCGGTATCTTTGCGTAAAGTGTGACCTATTCATCCAAATCGTCTACGTTTTCGTTTTTCGATTATTCACTCAATAGGAAGTTTGTAGGTCGACTTAAGTATGTTTTGCTTAGTGATGGTGTTGGGTTACCAGATCCTTAGAATATTACTCATGTAGGATTTAACGAAAGTTTGCAGCTTCGGAGTAAGCACTGTATTAGCGAACAGGACTTGCAGCCATATAACAGCACCGATTTTACTGAAAATACAAAGTCTATTGTTTAGGGATATGGAATTTTGAAGCCCATGTGTTGTTTAGTTAGGCAAAAGCGGTACGTGCTTTATGAGATAATAATGAGCTGGGTGATGGGAATCGGTTAAATCATTTAACTTAAATGCTAATGAGTTCTATATACGCCAACACGTTAGTTGATTTACAAATCTATACGGAATCTCTATTATCATCCTCTCGCTCAGAAATGTATCCATATAGTCTCAGACTTGTTAACAAGATATAGTAGAGTTATGAAACACTTGCATAAAATGCGGATAAGTCTCAATGACCCAAGTAGATTATGTTATGAAGAAGACGAAATAGCAGAGCATTTGGACCAGACTCCGGCGTATCATTACTTAAACTTGTTTGTTGCGCCTTCTATATTGTTATGAATGGGTTTCTGTAAGAAAATTTAAACTCTGAACGTGAAACTGTCACGGTGTTTTGATGAATCCAATTATTATTGATTCAGCTTTGTTCTTTAAAGGTATAATTTTGAAAAAAAAACGAGAAAGATAATAGAATTGATATGATCCAGTTGTCGGGAATTTTTATATAGTAACTATTTTCTAATGGTCCGGCTCTCTAAACATTCCAATTTTTGTTCCATTTGTTCAAGACGTAAGAAGCAATACACTACACTAATCCATATACATATATACAATATATAGAAACACTTCTCATTCAGGACACAAGAAAAAATATCGAAACTCGATTCGATTTGATTCAACTCAAGTGGACGCGATTTGACGGGAGTTTGAAGAATACTTTTGGTGCAAAGCGGTAAATGTTTTTGTGATGGTTTAGTTTGGTTTGATCAGAATTGCCATCTTATTTGAGTGAGTGAAGTGGACTACATCCATGGATTACATCCATGGATATGTGTGTATCCAATCATAAACAAATCAAAAAGCTTTCTGCTTGAGTAATATTAGTAAAAAAAGTGATAGAAACAGAATAGAGAGAATTTTATGATATAAGAAAATATAAATAAACATGGCACATAAACTGAAAAAAGGGAATAACAACAAACAACTAACATTAAGTGAAAACCATTAGTCGTGGTCCTGATAATGTGAAGAATTATTTCCTTATTCTTCTCAACATCTTATATCAAGGAAGAAACAACTACTTACAATAATTACTTTATTGAAAATTGGGAAAGTATAACAGGAAATAGGAATAAACAGACTGGGCAATTATTTAAATATTTTCCAAATAAATTCAAATTTCAATGTTCAATATATTATTTATATTTTATACTCTTCACGCAGTGAATATTATTATAAGTTTGTCGTGAAGTTTGTGATAAACAAAAGGAGACATCGGAGACCCCATAAAGTAATTATTAATGGTGTAACAAATATAATTTTTTACACATTCGCGAATACGAATGCGAATATTTGCTTTCCATATTCGTGAATGCGAATATTAAGTTTTTAAATCTGGCACAAGCCAATTTTAAGACTCAGTGTTAGACAACGCTCCTCACACATCTATCAAGTCCAGTGTTAGCCAATATCTAATGAGAAGTTGATTTTTTTTTAATACGAAATCTTAAATTGAAGGTTGATTACAGATATAATTGCAAGGCTTGCTTAAGTTACAAAAGATTTTCTAATAAAAAGGATAAGAAATTAATATGCTTTTGTTTCAAACACTTAATATTATTTACTTATGTATTTTTTCTGACGCTCATATTCGCCAAATATTCGCATTAATTTTTACGAATGCGAATACGAATGCGAATGTAAAGAAATATGCGAATATTTGCTACATCACTAGTAAATACGAGTATGTATATACTTGATCAGCGCGACGAGATGAGTTGATTTAGATAGAGGGCTGAAACTTTGCACAGAGCATTGCACCCATATCCAAAATCATGTTCTTAATAGAATTTTGTTTTTGTTTTTTGTACTATCGACTTGAAATTTAAACACTACAAGTGTCTGATCCATACCCACCAACCTTCGCACCACTAGGAGGGACACCTCCCATACAAAACAGGAACTTAGAACACTAATCAAATGATATAAAAGGTGCGTAGAGAGTATTACAACTTTGGCACAGCTAACGTTAATCTTATTTTTACTTGTTTAAGACTTGATTTGGCCTATGATTGTCATTTAGAAATTTTATAAGAGGGGTGGTTATATTCGTTTTCAACAGGTATATTTATATTTTAGCTATAACTTAAAGTGCTCTGATTATTGGAAGAAGTAGTCTGCATTCAAAATTCACTTCAAAGCCTGATTTGGCTTATGATTGTCATTTAGAAATATCATTCACTAATGTGATGGATGTTATAAATAGAAAAAACTACATCCATATACAAAAGTCTCAAAATCTAAGGAAGTGTTAATGAGGAGCATGTTTTCGGTTTAACAAATACATAGATACATAGAGATTTTTACCTCCTTGTTCGCATAACAAAAAAAAAAAAAAAAAAAATTAATTGTGAAATTGGCAACATGGCAGCTCACATCTCACATCTATTTATACGTATATATGTATGTCCGATATTTAATAAACCTCATATAAATCAAGAGAACTTTAAATATAATACATATATACGTATATGTATATATAATTTTTGGTATAATCAAGATAATTTAACTTAGTACTCATAAGTAGAAGCGTACAAAAGATGATAATACTTAATTGGGAATCTCTTTACAATTATAATTCGAAAGGAGGAATTGATAAATTGAGAAGAAGGACACGGTGGACTGGGACTAAAATTAAGTACGAGTAAAGGAATGTGAACATACGCTCAAATTAATTTTCATCATTATTTGTCCCATGATAATGGCAATAAAATAAAAACCACAAATAGTCACTTAATGCAGTTGCCACTCCCTATATCAACGCCCATATCAAAGTAAATGCGAACACACGCATCATCTACAAAGGAACCATAAACCATAGAAACCTTACCATCCAATCATTCATCCTCCACCTACTCATCTACATTTCTCATTTCTAACTAAACTAAACTCAACGATGTTGATGTTACTCAAGTTATTGTAATATATTTTCGGCAGCCCACTATACTATGTGTGCTTTTAGCGCACATTATCCTTGTGAATAAACAAGGGATGATGGTCATGATGATGATGATGTTGATGTTGATGAGTGGAGAATGGAGCAAAAGGAACGAGTCGGACAAATCAAATTGAAGACAAAACAAAAGCAAAAGCGCATTAAAAGCAACCATTTTGCGTTGTTTTTTGACTTACACGAGAAGAAGTTTAAGTAGAAGTTTGTGTATCCTTTGTCCTTTGTTCATTTTTAAGGCCTTTTATTTTATTTCAGTTTATTTGTACTTCCGGATTGTTTCTTTCTTTCAGTTCCCTTTTATTTTTGATGTTGTTTTTTTCTTGGTTCAGTTTGACATTGTTCAAGATTTAAGTTTTTGGTTGATCTGTCCGTCGGTCGGTTGGTGGCTGTTTTCTGTCTATAAGGTTATATCTTCCTTTGTGTCTTTCTCTTTATTGGCCACGCTTGACTGTAATCGCATTTAAGCAATTAAGCCTCCACCACTGGGTGACCGCCTACAAATTCCTGCTTTTATTGTTGTGTTTGCTGTGTTCATTGGTAAATATGCCGCTGTCGTCGCAGCAGTCATTGCCGGAAAGCTAATTGTGGCTAAGACGACTATATATAGACAGACTGGGTAGACAGAGAGACGGACTGGCAGATTGAGAGACTGAGGCAAACAAAAGCTGGCTGGCAATAGTATTTTGGCTTTGCATGCATCACTTTCATTGAAGTCATTTTGTCAAGTGTAATCCTTAAAATGACTTCTCACTTCCTTTGGGTCTTTTATGGATCTTTATTTCGCTTTCTTTTGTTTGGTTTGGTTTTCTATCCATGATAGTCAACCCTTCGTCCAATAGCACCTTACATGGCTATGAATGTGTTGTGCTTTATTTAGTTCTTTCACTTCAGTTTGAGCATCATTTGTCATTACCGCATTCATTAATAACGATCCCTGTATCCTTTTTCTTTTCTTCTTTTCATTTCTCTTCTCTACACTCATCTCTCTTCTCTCTTGTATATTTCTCTCTTCTTTTTTTTTTTGTTTTTTTTTTTTTTGTGTGGTTCTAACACTGGTTCTGTGACATATGTGTGTACTGGCATCCATTGCTATAGCCATACTATTGTTATAAATTCAACTTGGCTGGCTGGCTTATCGTTCTCATCGTCGTTGTCAGGCTCTTTATCCTTTATCCCTTTTTGTGGTGTGTGCGCGCCAATGAAATTTACATATTTCGATCCTTATCATGCATCCTTGCGGTTTTATAGCATTTTTCATTTGTCGTTCTCACCTATTGCCGTTGTCGTTGTCATTGTTATATTGTAATTTGATAGCATTGTTGTTTAATTGTATCTAGATACAAATGTATCTCATTTTCATTCATACGAGTATGTGCAAGAATATACGTATATATGAACTCCATCCACCCTTTGCTGATTTCCTTTTATTTTTACATAACTTATCTCCTCACCCCACCCCACCCCATCCATCCCTTCATCCTTGAAAACCATATATTTCCGTTTGTGTTTGCTTTTTTAAGTGCTGCGTAATTAGGAAGGACATGACAGAGTTCTTGTCCTTGTTGCTCATTTCATTTCATTTCATTTCATTTATATGTGTAAATTTTTTTTTTTTCGTATGTCGGTTTGTTTCAATTACCAAATCCATTTGGTTGGTTTCATTATTCATTTGTCATTTTGTTAACGAATTTATATATTGTAATGTAATTTTTATTGTTCTTGTCATTTATTTCAAAATTTGCATATACTCGTATATAAGTGTCTACCATAGTTTTCGAATATCGAAATTACAATATAAATATTGTACATATATTATTCATTTTAATTTGATATCATTAAAATTCCTCTGTTCTCTTTAATGATGATGATGATTCTAGTGATTAACTTGGAAAATTTTAATAAGAATAAAACAAATTAAAGGTTATATCAGACACAGTACAAACCAGTGTTGCTACACGGACAACTACGGGTCTGATAGAATACAAGTATCTTTCCTGACTGAATCAGTCTGAGCTTGTAACAATAAGCATGAGTCTGTTGACAAAGAATACACATTGTATAAATTTAATTTTTCTATTTACATAGTCTCCTTTTATGTCGATACACTTCTCCCAGTTCATAGTGAGAATCATCGAGATCCTCAAAATTGCAATCAACCGCGGACACTCTACCTCTTCATTATTGGCAAATCTTTTATCACGAATCCATTTCTTCAAGTTTGGAAATAGAAAAGAATCCCAGGGGGCTTCCGAATAGGGTGCGTGACGAAGAAATTCGAACTTTAAATCGTTGTTCTCAGCGAATATTTGAACTGCTTTAATGTCTTCATGAAACAAATCTTTCGTTTTCGATCCAATTCTCCTCTTTCAGCCCACTGTTTTGACTGTGTGAAGTGATAGACTCATGAAACTTAGTCAAACACACGATTAAAAAAAATTAAAAAAATTAAATGTCAATAAAGGAGGCTTAGACATTGTTAGAACTAACCTAGTACAGAATTGGTGCTACAAAAGTCATGATGCAAATAAGCAATGCCCAAAGAAGGTTCATAACAGAGTAAGGCTCTTTGTAGTCTACTTAGCCTGAAATGTAACATGTTTAGTAAAACGTTGGTTTCTACCCAGACTAGGTAATTTTGCAATCTGTTGCATTGACTTTGACCCCCTTTTCAATTGACAGAATTAGCTTATTTTTACGTATTTTTTATTTAAATATAATTTTTATTTTTAGCTTTTGTCTCATGGGTTAAGTTCTATTCGACTTTTCCCAAGGAACTTAAACCATACTTCAACATCAAGGCTGCCCATTTGGGTCATTTTGCAAAGAGCTTTGCCATACTTGATGAACCAACAGCTTTTGCCAGTCAACATAGTCAACCGAAGGCTACACCACCAACAAATCGCCTAACCTATACGGAACGGTAAGAACAATCTGATAATTATTTTTATTACAAATTAAATAATTAAATAATTCTTTTGTTTTAGTGATCCTGATAAAATGCAACAGGAGCGACGTAACAAGCGACGCCTTTATACGACTAAAGTCTCGGGCGAGGTACGCAATAAAGCACCAAAATTAAACGATGATGTACATCATGCGGACGACATTCGACGCCAACAAAAACAAAATAAAATGTTCCAAAGTGTACAAAATTCACGTATACTAAATGTTTCTGAATTCGGCAGTGGTTTACCGGAAAAAATAAAACGTAAATAATATAAAATTGAAATGCCCGGTTTTCTTTTTTTTTTATTATTTTATTTTTTTAATTAGATTAAAGTACGTAAATTATGTATGTATGTAGTAATTTATAAAGCAAATAGTGCATAAAGTTTAGTTTAAGGTTTGTAATACTAGGTCCAAGAAGATATTAAAGACTAACTTATTGACATTGTTTGTATAGACATGTTTGTCTACTTGACAGATCTAGATCTATATTATTATTATTGATTTTTTTTTTTTGTTTTAAGAACATTTTATTGATCAATATATTGTAAAAGATAACTTTAGATATTAGTTCCTGAACTAAAGGAAGGTGGGACTTGCTTTTGAATGTCAAACTGAGTCATTAATAGTGTAACTTAATAAAGTGTTGCATAAGAACTCGGATTCCAATCATGGCTTTTATTCTTTTCTCTAAACTATTGTGAATGTGATATGAAATGGAAATTGAATAACCAAAACACTTCGCTTAACAGGATACATATTAGAAGAAGATTGTTGCTAGTGTTGGTGGCTCAATTAAACTACTGAAATATGCGTCAAGTAGGATATTAATCAGTCCAAAATCATCAATCAAAGGACTCCAATTCACTTGAAAGCAAATGCCCGATTAAACACTGGACAAGTTTGAATTGAAAACCCTCCATTTCACATGTTGCCCAATTGTCCTCTTGTTGAGCGACAATTTACTGGACGGCCGCAGCAATTAGTCAAGCTTACGCAACTTTGTATAACAGCATGCGGTAGTGGTTTTAATGTGAGCTCATCATTTAAGGTGTTTGTCTAGGATTAGTCCGAGGTAATGGCCTTGTCCACTTGCGAAATGATGCTGGAGTCATAGTTGACAATTGCACAAATGCCACGTCTTAATGTATCCTGTAGTATCTCTGAAGCTTCTTGGGCCGAGAAAGAGATTACTAGGACGATTGTGTCATCTGCATATGTAGCGATGATGGCTTTATCTGAGTCAATAGTAGGAATGCTTGCCGTTTATAGAGAGTAGAGAATGGTTGCTAATACACTGCCTTGCTGCACGCTATAATCTTTCTTACTGATGACTTCGTGCCGCGCACATTGACAAAGAAGGTTCGAAAACATAGATAGCTTTGTAATAGAGTGTGCTGTTTAGCTGGCATTTGATCTTGTGAAGTAGACCGTCGATCCATACCCTGCTTAACATCCAAGAATACAGGTTACGATTATATACATTTGTAGTTACTTACTAATAATATATAACTTAAGTTTTAAGTGTGCTAGCTACAAGGCATTTGATTCGTTTGTATTAAATTACTAAGGCTACAGGATTTGATAAAGAAGTATATTTTGTCGAGGGATGGAAATTGGATTAATGTGGAGGGCAGATTGTTTCCGAAGATTTGTGTTCTAGTGCTGTCAAGATTAGTGCAAAGTTTGATTGACAAGGTACTTATTACCACAGAATGGGCAAGGAACACGTTGTTTGGTGTTGGTGTGTGAGATCCGATAAAAGTTGAAGAAGTTGAACGAACGCAAGAGTTAGGGAAGTGGATGGGCTGGAATTTGTATACCAGTGAATGTGTGAACGCCATTGAGTGAGTTCCATATCTCTTAGAATATCATTTGTTTCCATAAGTCGCGTTCTACGTCTGAGATGACTGTCAGACATGGGGCACAGCCCGCTTCCTTTACTGTTGTATCAGCGTGCTCATTACCATCTATTCTCACATGACCTGGAATTCAGGTGAGTTGTATTTTCTTTTGGTATTTTATGCGGAGATTGCAGGGTTTACAAAGAATGTTGTTCAATATATTTTGAACTCCTAAAACAGTTGACAGACTATCTGTGCAGATTATATATTTCCCTTAATTTGCTTGCGCTATGTGAATAGCTTTTACAGCAGCAAGCTTCGTTTGCAAGAACTGAGTAGCAGTGAGGATGCTGTGATACCTCGTTTATTTACCACAGCAAACGAGGTGCTGGTATCCGTTTTGAAGCCATCAGTAAATAACCAGTTCCAGTAAACCCACAAATAGTAGTATGAATTCTACATGAAACAACATTTTTCGTATCTGTTTATATTAAACCAGTGAAAAAACTTACTGTGTTTGGTATGTGCAATTGTAAATCGACGAATTTTGAATCCAAGATTTTATTTTTTTTTTTCGTTGGTATAATTCAAATCGGATTCTTTATTTATCAACTACAGAAAGTTAAGCGCTTTGTACAATATTTAATCGGCAGCAAAAACAGTAAGGTTACTAGTTTGACCCGTATATGTTATGTATATATGTATATTCCCGATTTTAACAAAAACTACTGATTCGATTTGGATTTCATGTATAAAACATTCATAGACTATGAGAAAGCAAAGCTATAGAATAAAACATAGGAGTAGTATGTCAGTGAAATTTTTAATCGCTCAGATGTTGAGAAAACTATGTATACAAGTATCTGACCCATATCATACAACTATATAAATGTCAAGACCCTCGTACCACTATGAGAGGTATCTCCCATAAAAAATATGAATTTAGAGCAATAATCAGAAGATATAAAAAGTGCGTGAAGAATATTACAACTTCGGCATAGTTAATTTTCTTTGTACTGATTTTATAAGGCTTTTCCTCTTAAACTTGGGAAATGTTGAAAATAAATGTTCTAAAAAATTTTGGATTGACACTGATTGGTTGACCTGATGTATGACAAAGATTTTTAAATATGTCAATATGAGGGAGAGAGAGAGAGAGAATTTATAATTTTTTGAATGATATTGCTAGAGATCGAAACTTGATGAGAAATATGATTACGAATGAAGAATGGATAATATAACTTCCAATCCCTAGATCTAATTTAAATATATAATTCTATAACTCGAAGTTTCCAAAAAACGAACTTTGTTTGTGTATTATGGTGATTCGAGTTTTGGAAGAAGTTTCATTGTATTGTCAACACTCACGAATCAAATATACATGGAAAGTTGTGGCAAATTATTGTATTTTTCTACATGTTCACATAAAAATAAGCATACGAAATAAGTACATGTAAATCGATACTATATGTAAAATTGACAAACATACGTATTTATTCTTCAAACATTTCATTTTTTTTTTTGGATGCTCTCTCTTCCTCTTCAAGTTGGAAAATGTTCTAAAAACTTTAGATCGAATACCAGGCACACAGAAATGGAAGCAATTGATTTTTATAGCGAGTAGCTATATTCATATGTGTATACATTTCGACATATTCGAAGTCATAAAGCTCAGGAATACAAAACATGAAATTGTAAAATAGTTTGCTATTTTGAGAAAAAATGAACTAGACTTTTAGGCGTCACATTTTAAGTCTGTACTAAAGTGTATGTATTATATTATATTGTTCACAGTTTGATAAGTAGCTTAGATTTTTAAGCTTCTCTTGCGATAATATTGAAACGACAGAGTGCGCTTTTTGTATAAGAATACAGAGAATTTATAAGAAGAATATGACAGATTTAGATTTTCTTTCTATGTCATTTGATAGAGTCCAGGAACAAAGTCTGAATGCATATTCTAATTCATAATTCTTAATCTAGCATAAATTATGTACGAAGGCAGTAAAGGACAATGATATAAATAAAGCACAGAGGGCGAGGGGACGTGATAGAACTCATTATAAGAAGTGCATACAACTTGCAAATGATTATGTTGGGCATAGTTAGTAACGCATCTATTCAAGGTTAAAGGAACGAAATTTCTAGTAGAATGACTAGGAAAACAAAAGTTAAGCTGATTAAGTAGCTCAGGAGAATATATTGCCCCAAATAGCTAGCTAATAAAAAAAAATAATACATAAGGTTATTTTACGATGCATCAATGATGGAATACTGATAAGAAGGAGGCTATCAAAGTAAGATGGCTAACGGGAATAAGGATTCCACACTTACAAGAGTTGCGCATCTCCTTTGTTACCGCACCACAACATTCTTGTTAACAAATTACGATAAACTCATTTGACAGCGCCATCTCATAATGACCTACTAAAATAATAAAAACCAGCCGTTCGATGCTGACGATGAACATAATTGACCCAAAAAACAAAATTTGAAGTAGAACTTTTTAATGTTATTTTGGATACCGTGCTTATATCTATGAAAGAAAGATTTGAGTAAATGCAAGATTTTTTCTATGATGTGCAAGTTGCAGAAAACCTAGATTTTGCTTGTCTTATTAGAAAATTTGCTGTCGAAAAAGCTAGAAAAGTAAAGTTTTAACATGTTTCGAGTTCAACCAACTGTCAGACAAACTTAGAGTTATATTAAATTTAAAAAAAAAATGTGCTACCTAATTAACTTCTTTTATTATTTTAATATATAATTATACAGAAGTATTATATCAGTGTTTTTAAAAGTGTGTGTGCAAGGGGGTCGCGAAGAGTCGAGAAGCTTCAAAAAGACATTTTTATTAAAGAAATGTTAAAGGATTGACTATTTATTATTAACAAAATTAAAAAAAAAAAAACCCATGAGTCACATTAATAATTATATTAAGTCACTTCAATAAATTCAAATAAAGTGCGCAAAATAACTCAATAGGACAAACAGCTATTATTTTGTGTTGTCCCCAAAATGATTTTTCTTTTATTCTTTTTCTTTGCTTTTGTGACCGAAATAAGTAAATAGGACAGATTAGTTTCTTTTAATTTCTTCTTGACAATTGCCATTTTATTTCTTTATTTATAAACAAAAAACATCTAATGGCAATCCGCTGACTTAAAAGTAAAGAGTTTTTATGTTGATGATTTAGTCAGCGCAATCACTACTACTGGTTGTGTGTGAACGGTTGGCAGTCACTCTGACAGTCAAGTGATTGGCTGTGATGCCATTATTGATAACTAAGACTGTCAAAATGAAGGTGTTTTTGACTGCCATTGTGCCCATCTTGTCAGTTGATTCGGGAACACCATGACTGTCAAGTTGAAGATTGGTTTAAATGCACATTAAAATATGTATTTAACCGATACCTAACTATGAAATTAAATAAAAATGTTGACCGGATTTGATATTGTAATAAAAAATATTGGAAACGTCAGGAGCAGCGGAGGGTAGGGGGTCGCGAAACAAGGGGGTCATCATAATATATAATAATGGGCGCCAAATGATTGACTCGCCCGGGGCGCCTGGGTGGTTAAGGCCGGCGCTGCTTACACCAATGATATGTCATGTATTTACATTTAGAGCTATTAAGATATAAGTAATTGGTTAAGCACCAAGAATGCAATGAATCAAGATCGTCTTGAAGTTTATGATGAGAGGCAGCATCATTAGATGAAAGGTACAATTTTACATCTTCAGCGTACATGAACATACGAGAGAGGAAGATCATAAACAAATAGGTTAAAAAGAAGTGGGCCTAAATAACTACCTTGAGGAACACCGGAAGTAACGTGGACTCCGAATTATACCGAATTTTATTTATTGGCTTCTGATATTTGCTTATATTGTAATATGTATAGTATATTTATTTATATCTTTAAATGTGAACTTCACTTCTTTTTCTTTTATTTTATTGTCGTCAGAAGCCAACCAGCGAATTCTATCATAAATTGTTAATAACAATTGGATGAATCCAGGATGCGAAAGAGGATGTCCAGAGGATGTTGCCTTTTGAGGCATCAGGTTTGTCTGCTGTTGCCTAACAAGTTATTGGCATGGCTTAATGAGATGTCTGTTGTTGTGCTTGACGATTTCTTCTTTCTTAGTTGGTATTTGCAAAACTCGGTAGATAACCGAATTCCGGACAGACCACTGTGCATCTACAATCCGCAGGAGTTTCGACTGAAACCTCTGAAGGAATTCAATGTTTAAATTTGATGCGGTGCCCCAAAGCTGTAAACCGTAAGCCCATACCGGTTTGTACAGTAACAGCTTGTTTCGCAGGTTGAGCTTCGAGTTTCGAGATACATATTGTCAATTTTGTGAAAAATTATTTCTGTTTGGTTTTATTTCATATTTCTTAGTTTTTTAAAGCGGTGAACTCAATTAACCATATGTGCGACATAACATACTTTGACTTTTTAACAAAGATATTACAAATTTATGTTCTGTATAGTATTCTTAAGTGATTATAAAATTTAAATGTGTTCCAAAAGTTCATTTGTTCTACTTCTTTTTCTGATTTTACGAGGATCTTGAACTCCGTCAATTCTGCTTTCAAATTTTTGTTCATAGTTCCTTGCGATCTAATTGAATTTTCAGCTTCCTTAATCTCGGTTCTTTAAGTCAGCAACTGAAAGAAACGAGTTGTAAATACAGATGTATTTTAATTATATGATTGTGATTGTTTTTACTTGACTTTTCATATCTTTTATTTGTTCCTTATCATATTGTTTGCCAAAATCGACTTTAGCGGCATTTTCTTTAGTTTCCTTAAGTCGTGACTTTAACTTTTTTACAGACTCGAGGATTTTTGCATTATTTTCACAAAACTCTTGATTTTTTTGCTCACTTGCTGTTAAAGATTCACTCATCCGATCAATTTACTGCTTATGAGTAGCAGTAAGGAATTGCAAAGACGCTCAAGATTATTGCCTTTCAAATTGATTTAAGAATATAATAGAATTATACATGTAGGCAGGTACATTTTAATTTAAATATTAAATATTCTTAAAGTGATTTTTTACTGTCTCCTCCAACAACATAAAATATTTAAAAAAAAAAATCCTTATAATGATGTCTATATGCATATCTGAAATGATTATTTTTACCTAATTTTTCAACTTTGCCTGATTCTTCACGAATTTCATTCGATCTTTCCAATTCAAGCTGTTAAAAAAATATATAGGTATAAATATTAAAACATTAGAACAAAGCAATAAAAATTATACGACTTAGGTTTTCAAAACGACCATTGATTAAGTCGGAGTTCTGTTGTTTTTCGTCAGCCAGCAGAAAAATAAGCTGAAACAAATTTAAAATTTTGTGTTTCCAAATTGTTGTGTCATTTTTCTGAATTTTAATCTCGATTTCGCTCGATTGGTGATTTATTTTTTACCTTATATCTAAAAAATTAGTCCTTCAGACTTTTGAATTGCGAAAAATATTTATATTGTATATTTATATTGCTCAGAAATATAGATAAGAATTAACTTAGAAATAAGAAACAAATTTCCTTATTATTAAAGTCACATAAATATTAAAAATAAATTAACCCAAATCAAAATTGGTATTTTATACTCTTGCATAATTATACTAATTCGTGTATCACTTCGATGTTATTCATAAAATCGTGCGTCGGAAACCCCCCATAATTAGCCAGTTTAAAGAAAAGAATCGTTTAAGTCATGTCCCAACACATCAGTGACCAGTAAAAATCGCTGTGAGCCTTGCGAAATGCAGGAAGTTGCTCCTCTTGACGACTACTTGGGGAATCGATACCTGTTCCGCTAACGATATTTCAAGAGATACACCAAAGCGAGCTAGTTCGTCAGCCTTCTCATTTCCCTCAATGTTTCTATGGCCGGGAACCCAACGACTTAGCTCGCTTATCGCCGACCTACATTCCCTTACGATCTTAGACTTACAATGGTGAATTGCAGTGCTTTGAGTGCCTTACGATCTTCCAGTACATTATTTCCTGCCAGCTGACATGCCTTTCTAATAGCCAGGATCTCTGCTTGAAAGACCGTGGCCTCGTTAGGTAAGCAAAAGGAGTGGTCTAAGTTTATTTGTGGTAAGTAAACCCCTGCACCTACACCACATTCCATCTTTGCCCCGTCCGTAAAGATTGGAATCTCAAAATCGCTCAGAAAACTGTTTTCTTTCCACTCCATTGAAGTTGCTCTCAAAGCTATTATGTGCCACTATATATTTATACTTATACACTTGTAATATTTAAAAACATTTGCTTTCAAATGTAAACTTCGGTGTAATTAATGGAGTGGTCGAAAATATCTCAAGCGAGCTCGATTAAATATACACTACCATGTATCGAGATATAAAGTAATTACAAAATATAGGTAATATTCATTTTTGAATAGGAATATAAAAGATGAGAGTAAAACGGAGCTCAGCGAATCTAATAGAGATTCCACACTTTTGTTATAAATCATTTAAGATTGGATAGAATACTAGCCGTAGAAGCATTTTTGACGAAGATCGTTAAAAATCGTCGAATTGAAATCAAAACTGCAGCAATTATTATTATTGAACGATCAAACAATCTAAGAGAAAAAATTTGCGTGATTGATGAGGCAATAGGCATACATCAATTTCGTCTCAATTACACAAACACGAATAATTTATCGACAACTCGGATAAACTGCCTTATTTGTTAATATGAATAATTAGCTAAAATAATTCAGATGAATTTTTGTACGAGCATGGATTCTTTACTATACACCAGAGATGAAAAAAAGTGTCAAATCAGTGGACTTTATCGGATGAACCATGACATATGCATATTCATTCATTGTATACTCTATTATCGATGGCATTTATAACATAGCCTTGCTGGTATTAGACCGTCTTAACATTTGTTTTTTAATCTTAATTTAGTGATGAAGAATATGCTCTTTAATACTTAAGACAAAACAGAGGTTGAAATATGCCTTGGGCTGATGGCTAAACTTAAGATCGTTAAAAACTCTTGGTATTTAGATTGGAATTATCATTTTGAAAAATTAAGATAATTAAGTTTAATAAGAAGTCAACAAATTTGTATTGATCACTGATAATGAGTTAGAAATTGGCGTATAATTAGTATTTTATTATTGGACTCCAGAGAGTTGGTATCATCGATGGTGTGAAGTCTTGAACTGCTGTAACTTCAATGTGAGAAGGTGTTGGAATATAAGTATTTGAAGCCTTGAGAATGAACTCTTTACCACCAACTAAGCATGATTGAAAAACAACGTTCCGCAAAAGATCACATGGATCACGGAGCAAAAGTAAATTTGTTCAAAAAATGCGTACATACATATATCAAAATTGTTGGTACTTATGGCATTTAAATATCTAAGTATATCCATTTCCGTTTCTTGCATTTTCAGAGGCTATTTAAAATTTTAGGATTTAACTATTTTATATTGTATTTTATTTTAAATGAATCAAATGATTTTATTTATTTTTTTATAAATATATTTTTTTTTATTAAGACTAAATATTTGTATTTAAGATATTTTCATTCTCATTGCTTTTAATTTTAGTTTATTTTGCATTTTATGCGAGGAATTTTCTATTCCTTTGGTTACTTTTACGATGAATTCAAGCGTTTAATCGAAAAAAATATTTAAAAAAAAAATACAAAAAAAAAAAAAAATATATGAAAAAAGAAAAATATGTACATCAAATTATCCTACGCGAAATGGCTAACGTTCGCTGTAGTAATATGCGAGGTGTATCGCAAAAGTATTCGATTTGTGTTCAAAATTTTAGAGCGACCTGTATTTCTGTATTATTCTTTATAATCTATACGTATTATAAAACGAACTGCTCCGCCGAAGGAAGGTTTAGGCAAAAAAGAAAATTCGAGAAACCCTAAAGGGAAAAGCGAAAAATACAAAAAATAAACGAAAAAAGTGATGTGTGAGATGTAAATAAAGCTTAGAAAAATATTTTAAAATCAATTAAGTCTCCTTTGATAAACATCTCATCAGGTCAGTCAATCAGCATCCATTAATATTTTGGGAAGGAGAGACAGGACAACGTGTGCATTCATTATATACATATATTGTATATAATTCTTTGCTTGCAATTGTGGGATTTTGTTTTTAAGCTCAAAAGAATTTCCATTATAGTTTGTTTTAAAGTCGAAAAAAGGCATTTGGGAAAAATACAGATAAAAGAGTGGTAGAAGTGGTTGAAAGTTACCTGCCTTTTAGCGCACTAAACACCATGTGCGATTGTGATTAAAAAATATCATCGTTGTGTGTGTGAAGTAGATATTGGTCTTATAATTGCTAAGCGTTAATTTAAGAATGGCTTGCATTTATTTCAAAGTTGCTCACTGTAGAGAAGATTAAACTACTTGGAAATAATTGCTAATGACCTTTTTTCTCAAAAAGGCACCGGTTCCTGATATAAAGACAATTAAAAACAAAATCGACCAATATTCTAAAGACCATTTCTCAAAGTGTATTTCAGAAGTGATTCAGTATGTTGAAGCACCAATAGGAACTTGCTGTTCTGTTAAAATGAGATTACCTCGAAGGAAGACATGAGCTGAATAACAAAAAAAAAAAAAAAAAAAACCAGCGCAAGTCAAAGAGATATGTTTCGGACACACCTTGTAAACGATAGAGTAAAGTAGAATGCGCTCATAAAAGTTTCATTTTTCTCAACTTTTAAGCCGGATATCCTCCTATGGGAAAAGTTTGTTTTATTCTTTCGAAAAAAAAAAAAAACAAATAAGAAAATAAAAGTAAAACTGTTTTGAAGCATATTTATGGGCGCCATTCCTTCGGTTAGAACCACTTTAGCTTCAATTTATTCATGTTCATTCAATGTTTTTTTTTCTTCTTTTTTTTTTTCTTTCATTTTATATATAAATATAATATTTTTTTTCAAAAGAATTTTTCTAAATATTAGAAATCCATTTTCCGCTCACTGCAGATTCATTCAGTTTTGAAAATGTGTTGACAGTTTTTTGATGTTTGTAATGTTGTGGTTATGATGGCCATCAGTCATCACATTTTGCTTATGGTCTGACACGTGTGCGTCTAAGCGATAGCTTTAGAATGAACACATCCCATACATCTTTGCACCCATAGAACTCAAATTTTATTCTAGCAAATAGCACGATGTTGTGTTGTAGTCATCATCATTATCATTATCATTATCATTATCATTATCATCATCATAATCATAATCATAATCATAATCATAATCATAATCATCATCATCGTTGTAGGGCTGTTGAAGCGCATAATTTGTTGGACAAGCTATAAATAAATACATTTTATTTGCGCTCGGCGCGTGGACGCTTTTGTTTAGTCCTTTAAATCCTTAACGCTGACGATATTTTTTACTTTTTTTTTTTTGTTTTTTTGAACAACTTTGTGTACTTGTACTTTTTCTATTGCTGCTGTTTGGTGGCTATCATTTTAAGCCACGTGTCCCTATTGAAAGTCAATTTTGAAAACAAATAGACCTTTCTTGTCTTGCGGTCGAGATCTTTCTTTCTTTTCAAACTTATCCTAAATCGTTTGGAGCGTGTATTTGTTAAAAGAATTTATCCTTTAATTATAGAAATTCAACCAATAACCAACAAGTGTAGATGTTACTTATAATAAATAATGGATTGATGAAATCGATCCTTATTTATTGTTTTTGAATTTGTCATTCATAAAGCACAACAAAATGTTAGACATAGTGAGTGAGTGAGTGAATGACTGAGTGACATATAAATATGAAATAATTAGGAATAATTAAATAAAACACAACAAAGTTAAAGTTAACTAAAAACATATACTCAAATTACTACTTACTTACATCATAAGAGTCAAAAAGCAAGTCAAGCATAACTGAGTTACTTGCACATGCTGTCAACTGTTCTTCACTAAAAAAAAGGTGAGCGTCCCACCCTCTTGACTAACTAAACAACAATACAATAATTGAAAATATGTATTACCAAATATACGGAATTTCGGCTATATCGAACATTAAATACCTTTTACTATTGTAAATGTATATGGCGGCAAACTAAGGGCATGATCCCGATCTTGAGAATACGGACCTTAAAGTGTTGAATTAATCTCAAAGAACCCACAAGGTGAAATGAAAAATTGAAGATAATTAAATTCATATTTAGTTATACAAAGTTAATACATTTCTAAGTAGCATCATATAGTTTGTTCTTAGTTTTGGTCCTCCAACGACTATACGCCGCTAGCGGTTTTATGATATACGAGTTTGTACTATGGAACTTTTAATTATTTCACCCCCATTCTCTTTTTTTAAGTTTAAATTTTCTGTTATCTTGTACTACTTACATTGAAATACAGTACTTATATGATGATCAGCCAATCTTTTTATCAACTTTAAAATGCAAAATTTCAGTGTAATATCTCAAAGCGAAGCAAGGGTTCCCTCCTTTGATTAGGTTTAGTGTAGAAACGATTAAAACGACATGATAATTGTTTTTTTTTTTTGTTTTTTATATTTATTTTAATTAATCCTAATGTACTTACTACAACAAACATAAGTATATCTATCCTTAAATAATTTACGTACTAAGTCTCTGGTCTAAAGCTAAGGTTACACGATTGACATCAATATTTACGTTGTTTTGTTGTTCAATCGACTTTAATCGTCTAAACGTTTTATTCGTCTATATACTTCAATCTGCTTGATACACAGATTGTCGCCAGTTATGTCAATCGTGTAAACGACCCTTGTTTTAACAATCGTCAATCGATAGCTCATTAGTGTCAATAAGTGATTGGAGTCTCGAACGACAGCCATAGTCGTCAATAAAAGGATTTACGCCGGAACTTTTGGCAGATCTCGTGCCATTTCATACATTATTTTAGTGTTTCCGTTTCGAACAACATGTAAGTTTTGCATAAGCAATATTTTCATTCAATTTTTCAATCGAATTGACATAAAAATGAACCAATAGTGTAAATGGGTTGCTGTGGGTTTGTTGATTAACGCTTTTTTTTTAATCTGTTCAATCGAAATTTCGATTGACGTTGTCGAAATTGACGCTTTTATGTCAATCGTGTAAACCGGGGATAAAATCGGTTTACGCTCCTATCAAAAACACGACAATTGGGGTGTAAAATTATTAACATTCGATTTACGTATTTTATTTACTTCAATCGTGTAATTTTATCTTAAGTCTCTTAAGATACTTATTCTATATGATGCCGATTAACTCATTATATTGATTTAAAAATATTACAAATAATACTAGTTCCGTTACAAACTTTTGGTTAATTTAAATATACCATTTTGTGTACTACTTTGTACTACTTACCGATTGTTTTAAGATATAAATTTGTTGAAAGGAATTTCATGACATAAACCAAATGAAGAAACAGTTGCCAGTTGTTCAATATGAAGTACTTACTTAGTTAGTAAAAAAAAAATGAAGCAAATTGATATAACACATTTTTATTGTAATTATAATTGTTGTTGTTTTTATTGTTGTCGGTATCCTTGTCAGAATTGTCTGCCCACTTTATTTTTGTATTTTATTTTTTTAATTTTATTTTGATATTTGTTATTAACTTCAGGGTCTGAAGTAGCATGGGACGATCGACTCCAACTTACCTTAGTTAATTACGTGCGAGTGTCAACATATGAAATAATATTGTATATAAATGCGTCCATTACAGGGGGCGGACAATGAAGGATTCAGTAGAATATTTAAGAGGTAGCAGGTTATTTTTGGTGGTTGGTAGTTGGTGGTTGATGGAATGCATGGCATAGGCAAAGGGTTGACCATGTCCACTATACTATAATAAAGTAAGAAAATTGTTAATGTGATTGCTCAAAATGGCTCGAATTATAGACGCATTAGGGTAAATTAAAATCCTCGTCATTTTATGACCACATTTAAGTCATATACGTATATTGTATATTATTATTATTATTTTTTGTATACCTACTAAGTATAATAGAGTAAAATGCCTATAATAATTTAAATTTGTGATGAAATTTGTAACAAGGTGAAGAATATGGAATAAAATAATATAAGAAAGTATATCAGATAGACAAAATATGCAGGCCTAGTTAGATTACTTGCTCTTCTTCTAAGAACTAAACTAAGGGTGTGTTGTGTAAGTCTAAGAGTTCATCACAATATTCTTTGGGAAGAAATAGGAAACAGTTTTGATTAGGTAATTTTTGATTTTTCATTATTAGGATTTGTACTGCAGTTCTAAGTACACTTCCATTCAATGATGTGTGTGTCCTCTAGACACGTCGTTCGGGTCCATGGTGATGAAAACTTGTCAATATCTCTTTGCATAATATGGCACTGCATGTATGTAAGTATACTGATTAGTATGATAATATTGTTCAAAAATTTTGTAAGCAAAATGTATTAATTACTCTAATTAGGAAACCGACTGCCTCAAAATCTCAAGAAGTTGAACGCAAAGTTTTATATCCATCTGAAACAAGCCACTAGCAAAGATGACGACTCAAATCCAACTTCAGTTCTGTTTCTAGCCAGAAAATTTAAGTTTAATTTCTAAGAATGCACAAGCCTCATTTATTTTTACAGAGTCCCAGGGACCCACGACTATAGTCAATAATTGTATAATAGAATCGTCATTGATATAGATACATAGATACAAAAATTATATTAAACCAGTGAAACCCGGCGCGCGTTTCTTCGCCCTGGCATTTATTGGATCATCGATGAAAACGTTTAATTTTCTTTTGTAGCATTTCAACAAAAGATTTCTAAACAGTTTTAATATTATATCTTCTTCACCACACCATACTGCTTTATCAGCCACACTGTTTTCTATTGTCTACGACGTTATCGACACTTTGGTTATATGGTTAACAAAGTTCACAGCTTTGATTTTGGCAAGTGATGGAAATGGTCATCATATTTCAGCCATTATCAGCAAAACCTTAATATATTATACACCTATAACCTTCATCTTGAATCACTTTGTCTATTGGTATAAACCGTATGAAAATCGGTTCGGTAGGTTTTGAATTTATCGCTTTCAGACAGACAGACACGGTAAGGGACTTTGTTTTATAATGTGTATAGATACAATAAATTTATTTTGATTGCATTTTTTTGCAAGCTTTTGTATTTTGTATAAGATCAAAAATTGTTAATGGGTTTATGGCTTTTATTTCCATAAAAGTTCTTAGTTTCAATTCAAATTTCTGTTTTCGAACATTCATTAATAATAGGATAATGACTTTCAAAAGATACTATGCACAATATAGTACAATAATTATATATATATTTTGTTTTAATATAGAAAAAGGTATGAACATTTTGGTGAAACTGAAGTAAATTTTATTTTTCTGTTTTATTCTAGATATGAGGATGAAGGATGTTTGTGAATCTATTTGATTGAAAGTGGAAAATGCAATAAAACCAAAATGGATTACTAATTACAATTTATTGTTGACATTTGTTGGTTCTACCCGGTTGTCATTCTCGCTTAGACTTATTACATTTTATTGGTTATAATAATTAGATCTATTACTCTCTCCCTACTTACTCCTTTTGTTTTTGTGTTTGGTCTTCTCGTAAATTAGCCGCAAAGCAAAACTTCTATTAGCCTATACCTTACTATACCATACTATAGCATTAGAGTCATCGTTCATCTCCATACTTTAGATCGACCTGTAGCAATCAACGCAAACAAATCCAATTAATTTCAAGCCTGAAAACTCCACTAAAAAGGCGTCAAAGCGCACACAAAAGCAACCCACTGAGCAAAAGGACACAACATCAACGACAACAACCCAATAACACCGATGCTGTAGACCACCATCAAACCATTATGAACCGGATACGGATAGTCAAATGGAAACGGAGAGAGCAATTGAAAGTGAACAGTGATGCTGGTGAGACTAAAGAAGAGTAAGCATGAAGTCCATTAAAAGCAGGAAGGAAAAGGGGAAGACAAGGCGTGTCACGATGAGACCTCATGAAGTCCTTCTTTAAGTAAACACGGGTAATGACGAACGTCGTTTGAGCATCGTTTTCGTTTTCGTTTCCGTTTCCGAGTTCGTGTCCTGATACCGTGTCAGTATCAGTCTCGGTGGTTTTATCTTTTGCCAGTGCTTGTCACTAATTTGACAGTTGTCGCTTGTAAATGTCATTGAAACGCATGTTTCAACTCAAAATTGTTGTAGAACAAAAGAGGGAAAAATGAGATGCAATGGGTTGGAGATGAGAGTTAAGTTGTATTAACGAAACGAAAGATACACAGATACATATTACAACTGTACATACATAAGTCACCACCCTGTAAATAAAGAGGCTGTTTGTTCGATGGCAATATGATGATGGAGTTCAATTTGAACACCCCCTTTCGGATTATCGGCACATTAACAGTTGTTGCCAATCGGATCAGTCAAGTGTAAATATGACTATGGGTTGGCATTGACTATGGTTTGTTTGTTCCCGGCGTTGGTGATGGGGATGGTAGTGACGGTGATAATGATGATGATTATTTAAATTCGATTTGCGTCAATTTATTTATGTTAATTATTAATAATTTCATTAAATTTAAGTTGGAAGCCGTTAGCGAAAGTATTTTATTTAATGAAAGTGGAATGAGAAGATAGAAAGTTAGGGAAGAAGCAAGCATGGAAGCAGGCAAGAAGGCGAATCGGTGACTAAGTTAAAGCTAACGAACTGACAATTAAAACAACGTTAAAAATACATTTAGCAATGCCAATGAAGAGTTTCATGTGTGGTTAACACAAAGAAGTGAACAGGGAACAAGGACGTTACTGGGTATTTTGGGCCGAAAAATGCCTAATGACAGGTACATTAATCCTGTGCGCTAACAAAGCGTTGAAGAAATCACTTTACCAGCGGCGTCTATAAAGCATCACTCATAAAGCAAAACAGCATGGATTGAGAGACAAGAGACAGACAAGGAAGATACTCACTAAAGCAGACAACAACAAAAAATATTATAAAATGACAACAGAACATGCAAACAAAATAAATGAATGAAAGAAAGAAAGAAAGAGGGACAGATGAGTGGCATAAGGCTAGGAGGACAAAATGTAGGAGACGGAGAAGAAGCCAAAAGGGGAAGGCTAAAATTTTGAAGCGCTAAGTCTAATTTGTTGATAATTTGTGAACTCAAAAATCATCAGTAGGCCGGCAAACATTCAGGGAGATCAAAAAAGGTGTACATAGACAGGGAGAGAGAGAAAGAGAGAGAGAGCAGACCAAGGCCAAACGACTCATTGGTTACATGAAACTTGCATGGAAACAGTGAAATGAGCAAACATCGACCGCCAACGTTGTGCCAAAGGCATATTTATACTGATGGATCTTGGGATCAAGTAAAGAAGTCTTGGCCTTGGTTTCATTATATGAACTTATACACTATAGTATGTAGTATGGTTTGGAGTGTTGTAGTGCGGCATAAGCTTAAGCGATACTTCCGCATGCAAAAGCGATCACCTAGCACGATTGCTACACTGTTCATTGCCACCAACTATCTACTGCCGATTGCCAACTGCCAACTGCCAATTTAAAGACAATTTAGCCAAGAGGCGCAGATTTAAGTTAATTGCAACAGAAATGCAAACAATTAAAGCGAGATGTAGCAGCCCCATGAACAAAAACACTAGGAACTTTTACTTTATACATATAAGAAGAAAAAGAAGAAGATGAGATACTGATGATGAGTAGAACGATCACCATTGAATGCAATCAGTGGGCGTCGCATTGCCTTCAACAGACAACTCTAACTTCTCAGCATACTATTACGATAAAATAAGACCATTCCGATCCAACATCACTACCAGCTGTGGACTAAGTAGAGTGTGTTCAACATCGGGCGTGTTCCCATTTAGTGGCTTGTTTAATTATACAATATTTGATTTTGCAACGTTGCAATGTGAGTCTAAGATTAATGATGAGCCAGCAACGTCATTGTTTTTATAGTAAATCAGCAACAACTTAGTAAGTAAGTCAGTTAGTGAGTTAATAAGTGGGTTATGAGGAATATGACCAGACCTATAGAATGTAAAAATGTTTGTAAATTTAATGTTTGAATTACGTTTCTTTTGGGTTTTTTTAATAATTTAAAAAAAAAAAAACATTCAAAAAACCCTCAGTGTCCTCACATATTATTTATATCTTTTACAAAGTGAACTTCAAAATTACCACATTGTTTATCATTAACTATATATTTTTTGACTAACGACCGGAAGATAGAAATTTTAATGTGAATACTTAAAGGATCTTTTAACGATGATAACTCATAACTAACAAATAAGTTAAATCAACAAAATATTGTATACTACAAATAAACTCAAACATACATACTCCTTCTCGTACATACTACTACTAACTTCAAGAACACTTAAGAATAATACAAAAAAAAAAATATGTTTAAAGTCAAAGAAATGGTGGAAGAATGAATGAAGAACATAAGAATGAAGATTGCGTGCAGAAAATGACACTTTATGAATATTTGATGCAAGCAAAAGACCATTTAAATTATGATTTCATTTCATTGTGGTCAGCATATCAGAATATCCAGGAGCAGAGTAGAAGACAAAAAGAAAAGTATAGCAAAAACTACACCCACCTTCATTTGATTTGATTTGATAATATAAAGATTGAAAGAGACGATGAACAGGAAATTACAATGAAATTATATTTTATGGCATTTCTTGTTACTTTTATTGTGGCCAATTATGGTCATTAAATTGGCATTTGAAATGAGTGGATAATGGTGTTGGAGGGGGTGTTGATGTTGGTATTGGTGAGGGTGAGTTAAAGGTTATACTATAAATAAGCGTCATCATACACGTTCATTGAAAAAGATTAACAATTTAATTTCCGTTTTTATTTAATTTTATTTCAATCGTGAACAAATCGAAAAATAATCATTATTGACCGTGTCCTGGCAATAGTTATACATATTCACATACACACACTCTTATATATTGTTGTAAGTATTATAGAAGGCAACGAAGCCTGAATGAATTCACAACTGTCATAAAAATCAGAGAGCGGAAATTATTTTGTCACCATTTATAATTGCATTGTCACGCTCTTGAATCTTAAATCCACAAACACACAAATAATAAAAAAGTAGTTGGAGAAAATAATGTAGTACAAAGTAGAGTCGTGTCAATGGAGAGAGAAGTATTTCAATTGAATTGAACCCAACTGAATTGATAAAAGGAACCATAGGCTTGTTTATACATTAATAGTGGTGGGTGGTTCTACTTAGATAGATGGTTCGCTTTTGGTTTTGGTTTAGTTGGAGGGGGTGTTAAAACGGCCTTATATGCCGCATATTAAATCAAGTGCTACTCACAAATATTGTACATGAATTATTGAAAAATCATTCTGCAAATAAACCGAGACCGAGACCAAGACCAAGACCAAGACCGAAGTCGAAACCCCAACTTAAAACTCGATATAGAAATGGATTGAAGCAAAGAAAATATTATATAAAGGAAGAGAGAATCAAGTCGAGTTGAATTGAGTTGAAATGAGTTGAGTTGAGCTGAGTGAAGGCGTCAACAACATTGACAAGTAAATAAAAAAATAAACGAGCAAACCAAATGTATCTGCACCAGTATTTGTTTAGAGTATAAGGGAGGTCACATTGATTATGTTGATATGACAGTACACATTCAGTCATTCAGTTATTCAATCATTGACTGAAACGAATAGAGAAAACTGAGTTGACCACAATGCATAAAACAGGAAGTGACGACTGCAAATTAAACCGTCGTTACACTTGACAACACGCTTTCATTTTGTTGTTATTATCCTTATGTCTTCCTCATGTCATTCTTTTTAAATAATGAAATCCAAGTTAGCCACAATATCATAACCAATAAATTGTTCATATCATATGCATGTAAGTACTACATATACGTATGTACATACAATGTACGAGTATATACTCGTCTACATATGTAAGTGTAATGATATTAACTTAGTTGAACTTAATTCAGTTTGAATTGGATTGAATTGACTTGCATTGGGATCATTTTTAGCTGGCTGATATTATTTATTATTTTTTAATTTAATTTAATTATTTCAATATTTTCATTATGTTTTATCATGTTTTTAAGATATTTAAGAAAATTTTTTTGTTTTTCCGCTTGTCATCTTGACATCGCCATATCCTTCTAGCATTTGTTTTTCTGTCTCTCTCTTTCTGCCTCTACCTCAGCGCTTGTATCCTTTTTATTGTTTTGCTTATAGCTGTTGGTTGTCATTATAATTTGTTGTTGTTGCTGTTGATATTAATATTGCATGGAAACCGCAATTGTTTCATTTCGTTTCGTTCATTATTCATCGTTGACATTGTGCATACGCCATGGATTACATGCCAAGTGTTGCGTTGATAATAATAATAATAATGATTATGGTAATGTTAATGAGTATTCATGATTCTTTATTATTAAATGATGAATACTTAAGGTAAGTAAATAAATTGAGGATCCAAATTTCATATGAAATATTCTGCATAGATTATACAACTTTTTAAACAATATTTTAATTTTAAATTTTTGTAAATTTTTAACTTCTTGTGAAGAATATTATATTACCATGATTATTAAAAAAAAACATGTAGTTATGGCATAAGAAAATATAATGGTTGAAAACCCGACATCGACGGTAAATCCAAGTTCCAGCAGTGCTTAACTGGACAGATAAGAAGTCACATGAGTAGGGTTCTTTAAAAAAATTTATGAAAATCTCATCATAACCAGAGGTCGCAAATAATCGTCAATCTATTCGTTCGGTTTTTAAAAGACTGGTTTCTAAAAGACCAAATGAAAATGGGATGAAAATGACCTTTTGATTTATTTTGTTTATTTTCGGTTTTCGCTCAACCAAAGACCGTTTTTTCTCACAAATCGACCACTGACCGGTTCAATGAAAGAAATTATTCAAAAGGTCTATTGTGTGAGTGTATGCATTTGTGTGTGCGTCTGCTTGTGCGCTGCAATCGACTATTAATTGCAATTACTACCTGCAGTGCCTTGTACCCGATTTCTCTCCTACTCACTCAACTCTCGTCATACATAAACAAAATAAAAATCAGCCAAGTGTGAGTCGGACTCGCACACGGAGGGTTCCATACCATCGTGCAAGATTCTTTGCTAAAAATATTAAATTATGTGTATATTTAACAGTCTAAAAGTATACTACAATTAACAGCTTAAAAGTATACTACAAAAAGATTAAATTAAAGAAGAATTCTTCTAAAAATGTGTATTTTTAGTATTTGTCATTCTACACACTGAAAATTTCAACTCTCTACCTATTACAGTTCATGAGATAGAGCAGGAGACGGACGGACGGACAGCGTAAGCTTAGTAATAGGGTCCCGTTAGCTCCCTATGGGTACGGAACCCTAAAAAAGAATTTTTAATATCAATTAATTTTATTGGATAGTATTTTTATGATATCAACGTTTAAATATGATTTCAGCCATGAGGCCGCCATGGCGGCGCATACTAGGCGCAATATGGTAGTCCCATTTTCACATAATTTTTGCAGCATATGCGGCCGTATTTTGCCAATAACTCTTCCAATGTTGGTTTTCAGGTGTTCAATTGTCTCTGGTTTATCGGCGTAGGAAAGTGACTTATAATCCCAAAGAAAATAATCCAATAAGGTTAAATCACACACTCTTGGTGGCCAATTCACGTCTGTTCTTCGATTTTAAACTTCATTATTAAGTTTTTAATAATGAAAACACGTTGTTCTCCCATTTTAACTAACTGACAGATACCGGATGAAATACAGAACCAAACAAAACAAACATCAACTATCAGCTGTTAAATCGGTTGTCAAATAAAGCAGTGATGCAACTCAATTCGAATTAATAAAATTTTCATGTCAGCTTAGAGTAGATGATTGGACATTTCAGCAGGAACATGCACAAATCAAAGGTCACTAAGACATTTCTTTCATTTGAATTTTCCTACGATAATTCCGGAGCTTGATTATATTTGTGTTATTTTCTCTACCAAAGTTTATGGTAATATAAGACAATTTCAGACAGGGAAACAACAAAAAATTGTAATACAACAAGAACTACAGTGAAATCATTGATATACACCATGCTATATTGACTTAATCAAGTAAAAATTCAAAAAGGATAATATATTTTTTACTAACTAGCGTACCCGACTTTGCTTCGCACGGGCTGTTTCCTTTTTAGCATCACTATAGTATATTCCCTCTTTTACACCTTGAGAATCAACAAAGAACACAGTTTGAGTATCAGATAATTGAAGTGGTATTTTAATTAATTTTTTTTAGTATACTTTTAGGGGTTGAGGTTGTTTGAATGTGCTAGATCTCGGGAACGGGGATACATATCGGTGTTAAAACTATCCTATGTTCAATCCGGGAATCAACCATAGACACTTATAAAATTTCAATACAATCAGATGAACGGTATAGCAGCGCATAACATACGAATAATTTAAGACACTAATTTTTATATTTATTTATTTATGACATTGACAACAAAACTGTCAGCTTAAAACAAAAAAATGTAACAATTAACACTTAAAAGTAAGACAAAAATTATAAATTAAAGTGAACTTAAACTGAAATAAATTTATTACAAAAAAAAAAAAGAAACAAACAGAAATCAGAAAAAAAAATGAAAATAATAAATAAGGATAATATGAAATACCAGCCTCTGACCCGATGGGGGAAATTTATTTGCAACAGTAGCGAGCTATGCTACATATAAATATAAGTATTATTCTTTATAATAGTAAATTCTGTACTATTCGCGTAACTTCTGGTGTCCATCAAGGTAGCCACCTTGGCCCATTATAAATTATTTTTTTTATAAACGATTTGCCATCTGCCATAACACATTCGAACGTTTTAATGTACGCTGATGATGTTAAGTTATGCTTATCTATTCTATCTCCGGTCCAACAAATGTTTCTTCAAGAATATCCTGATTTCTTATCTCAGTGGTGTGCCTTTTACAGTAAAAATTTAATTGTAATAATATATCACATTAATGATCACACTCTAGAAAGTGTCACACACATGAAATTAATCCGCCTCCCGAAATTTTCCAGTCGTATAACGATTCTTGGTGTCACATTCTTGCACAATCTAATTGTAGGCAGTATCTTTTCCCCATCCTTGCTTGGTAGTATAAATTTTAATGTTCCTTCTCGGGTTACAAGGAATTATTTTCCTTTACTTGTTGGTACATGTAAGACTACTTATTTGCAATATTATCCATTTCGAGTTTTATGTGAATCATACAACTTATACTACAACCTTGTATCTAATTCTATTTCTTCCGATCTATTAAAATCTAATCTCTTAACTTTCTTTAACACATAACTTTCTACTATTAACTGATCAAATTAATTTCGTATGCTTTATTTTAATGGCTAATGTATCTATATATATATGCTGATGATGTTGGGTCTGTAGCCGTAAAATAGTCACTTAGTTTGTATTGCATGTCTACTTACTCCAGTAGTTCAGTACTATTAGCTGATTAACTTTATTTCGTAAACTTTATTTTAAATGTAACTTTATAGTGCATGATGCTTAGTATAAACGGCTGATGACTTTAGGTCTGTAGCCGTAAAGTAGTCACTTAGTTTGTCCAGTAGTTCAGAACCAAAGAGACTTGTGGTCGATACTCAGTCTTGTTGCAAACTAATGCATATTTGATTAAAGTTTATTTTAATTAAATTAATATGAATTTGTGAAATAAAACTTGATACTTTAAAATGCACATGACACAAAAAATAACAAGCAGAGAAACTCATTGGATCATTTATATTACTATGCATATAAGTTAACATAATATTCTCCAAGACTGTGTAAAATTGAAAAGTTAGATTAGTTAGTTAGTAAAGAGTGTAATGGACAAGAAACTGAAATTACAGAAAAAAATAGGTGGAATGACGTCATGATAAACAGCAACTATGACGATCATCTCACAAAAAAAAAAAAAAACAAACAAAAACACATGTTCAATTGAGTGGCCAAGCTCTTTAAGGATATTTTAGCATATCATGCTGTCCAAAAGCATATGGTGTTGTTCATGGCATTCGAATATACAAATTCTATTCTATTTTACCACATAGTAGAGGCTGTTAAACATTCTTTTTGTAAAAATCCTCAAAATTTGGAAATTCAGAGCACCAAGTAGGAAAATGATATATTGTACTTACATTCGTTTATTTAAGTACTTTGAAATTTAGATAGAAGTATGAACATAATAAAGTATTTGAGAGCTTGGTAATGTTAGAGTCTGAGCTTGAACTACTGTTGGACTCTTCGAAGAGGATTTTTTAGTTAACATCAAGTGTTGACGATTTTTTTTTTCTCGATCCCTGTTACATAGTAAAATCAAACAACACTTATTGTTTAAGTATTTATATATGTACTAGGAATGATGGCTTGAAATCCTCTCAACAGAACGCTTCCAAAAATATGACTTCTTAACTGATTGAAATTAGTTAAGTGTAAATTCATTAGACTAAATGATGTGTTTCCAGCCATATGCACTTCAGTTCGGCCAGACTACAAGACCTAAAAGTACCATATCCAGTAGATTTTAAAATTTCAGTTAAATCGTAATGGCGGATGCAAGGGAATGGGAATACTTAGCATGTAAAAAGGTATTCCCCTCGGTAGAATATATGGTCTCATAAGAAAATAAGACCAGAAACGCATTTTTTAAATGACTTTGTGGACGCTATTCCGAATCCGAAACTTGAAGAGATTCCCAGCCAAATGATGACTCAAAGCATACGGCGCGTGAAACCCAGAGTTGAAGTAGTACCCGGCCCAAAGCGCTGACCTTAATCCGAGCGAAAATTTAGAGCCATTATGCGTGAGAATGTACACTGATATAAAAAACCAAGAAAAATTATGAAATTAATATTGAACAAAATATGCATAATTGGTCGTATGAGGTTCCTTTAGTTTCTTATTAAGTTTTTTTCTAAAAGTTAAATTTCTTGTTAGTTTTTATAAGTTTGTCATGAAGTTTGTAACACATCGCAGACCACATAAGGTATATATATTTGTGATCAGCTCGATGAGACAAGTCGATTTAGCCATGTCCGTCGGTCCGCCTGTTCGCTAGAGAGCTGAAATTTTGTACATAGGTTTCTTTTTACTAAACGCCGTTCGAGTTCGGTAATCAGCTGAGTCGGACCACTAGGGTGGGCACCTCCCATACAAACCCACTTTTTAAAATTTGGACACTATAAGTCTCTGACCTATATCCAAAAACCATGAAAATTTCAAGACTCTCGGACTACTAGGAGGGGTACCCCCCATACAAACCGGGATCCAAATGAAAGTTCTTATTATTATGTTTTTTATACTATCGACTTAAAATTGGGACACTACAAGTGTCTGATCCATAGCCACCAACCTTATAAATATCAAGACCCTCGGACCACTAGCTGGGACGTGAGGAGTATTACAACTTCGGCATAGCCAAAGTTAGTCTATTTTTATATTTTTTTTTTATAAAATTGAAGATTATTGATAAATTGAATAAATGAATCAGAAACATTTGCCAAGCATAATTTGGTTTAGTCATTTTAATATTAGGTTGGTACAAAAATAATGGCCGTTTCCATATTGTTTATTTTTATGCATGAATTTCGGAATACATTTTTTAATGAATGTGGTCATGCTATATGTCGTTTTAAAGTGCGTTTTTCGCTCTATCTTTTAGACTAATTATCTTTTTATTATCGTCATACGTTTCTGATTTCCGACAACTTTTTGTGATGCTATCAAAACAAGAAATTCGCATTATTTTGCTTCACGAGTTCAAACTTGGCCACAATGCTGCGGAGACGACACGAAATATCAATAAAGCATGGGGCGAGGATACTGCTTCCGAACGTACCACACGTAGATGGTTTGAAAAATTTCGCGCAGGTGATACCAGCCTTGAAGATAAAGAGGGTCGCGGCCGCCCATCTGAGGTTGACAATGACGAATTGAAAGACTTAATCGAAGCCGATCCTCGCAAAACCACACGAGAAGTCGCACAAGAACTCAACGTCGATCACTCAACAGTCGTACGCCATCTGAAGCAAATAGGGAAGTCAAAAAAACTCGATAAATGGGTGCCGCATGAATTGAACGAAAATCAAAAAAATCGTCGTTTTGAGGTTTCATCGTCTCTTCTTCAGCGCAACAAAAATGACCCGTTTCTCGACCGAATCGTAACGTGCGATGAAAAATGGATCCTCTACGACAAACGGCGACGTTCCGCGCAGTGGTTGGACAGCGACGAGGCTCCACAACACTTCCCGAAGCCGAAACTGCACCAAAAGAAGATTATGGTTACTGTTTGGTGGTCAGCAGCCGGTCTCATCCATCACAGCTTTCTGAATCCAGGCGAAACGATCACGGCAGAGAAGTACTGCCAACAAATCGACGAAATGCACCAGAAGCTTCGACGTATGTGCCCGAGATTGGTCAATATGAAGGGACCAATCTGCTCCATGACAACGCTCGACCGCACGTCGCACAACTGACCTTGCAGAAGTTAAACGAATTGGGTTACGAGACTCTACCTCATCCGCCATATTCACCGGACCTCTCGTCCACTGACTACCATTTTTTCAAACACCTCGACAACTTCCTGCTCGAGAAATGCTTCAAAAATCAAGACGACGCCAAAAACGCCTTCAACGCTTTCATCGCCTCCAGAACTCCGGACTTTTGTGCTACCGGCATAGATAAACTTGTTTCTCGTTGGCAAAAATGTATTGATTGTAATGGTTTTTATTTCGATTAATAAAGTTTATTCTGTGCTGAGTTACGTTTATTTAAATTGGTTATTTGAAAACGGCCATTATTTTTGCACCAACCTAATACCTTTAGTCTAAAAGTGCAAAACATTTGGACAATTTTGCACCCCACTATATAAATAGTATCAGAGTAGAAATTAGAAATAATAGTAGTAAAAATGTGATAAAAGATTTGAATAAACATAATAAAATCTATAGAAATTTATATATAGAATTTATAATTCATTTATTTTGTGGTGAAAATGAAAAAACAGATACTCGGCATTGTAAATCGTCTTTTATGTGTATTATTAATGTTAATACTCATTATTGTTGTTGTTTTTGTTATGAATTGAAATGGCAAATATTTATTAGAAGAGGCACGTGCACTCACAAATTGATGCCTTTGTGTGGTTAAGATGCATTTATACACACAATTGTATGTACTACATGCATCATAATGTCCAGCACCCTCACATCTCAATGGTTATAATAAGATACAAAATATACTGTTTCAACAAAGGGGCAACAAAGCAAAAAGGACACGTGCCAGCGCTGATCCGTTAAGTGTAAATGATAAGCCACCATTTATAGTCAATGACAATGCATTAGAATCCATGAGTTCATGGGGCTAGACTGGCAGGCAGCGGAGTTTAGGTCAGGCTAGGCCAGGTCATGATGGGCCGATAATAGCTAATAGGCGTAAAAAATTGTCGCGCTCCTTTAAGCGTACGTTCGCATTCGTTTAACCCCAAACTTTACTGCTTACTTATAGTAGTAAGTATATAGTATATAGTAACATATCATAAGTATTAGAGTCAAGAGTGGAGTGTTGTTTAATGTTCATTAAGTTGTATTTATAAAAATTGCTTATGATTTACCCTCATACAATCTTTTTGCTGATGCTGCTATTGCTATTGATATTGTTGTCCTTGCCGGCGCGCCCGTCAATTTGCCCGTGCAAATGACATCGACGACTTTCCAACAATTTTCAACAATAAATTGAAATAAATGTCCTTTTGTATAAAGTATTTCATTTTTTAATCCATGACAAATTCAATGCATTTTAAGCTGAAGGATGTTTCCTTTGTTCGTTTTTTTAGTCTCTTGTCTACCGTTCTAAAGTCACAATTTGACATGTGACACCTTTTCATCATCAATATCCTTGTTGGGAACACACAAATGTTAAATGCCCAACTACTTAGCAGTGTAGCAAAAGCAGCAGCAGAAGCGGCATTGTCCTAGCCAAAGGCAAAAAGGATTAGTATCAATAATAATAATAATAAAGACAACAATAACAAATGTTTTTTTTGTTTTTGTGATTTCTATTTTGAGTTTTATTTTACAGATTTTTCGTTTTCATCCTCTCTTTATTTTTATATTTAATTTTTTTTTTTGCCTAGTGATTTAAATCGTTTAAGTAGCCTTTTCGCTGATTAGCATCAACATTAGTAACATTAGCGACCGATCACTCCCGCTTCCCTGCTTCCAAACACACACACACACACAAATCACACTTCACACTTAATTTGTTCGTAATGCACTCGTAATCCTTACAAGCATCACGATGTGTATGTACTGTTCTCCTTCTCCTGTAAATTATAAATGCTTTGAAAAAAAAAGGAATCCTGTTCCACCACCATCATCACCATGTAACACTTTCTTCTCTAATTTTTTTTTTTTTTTTGTTGAAAATTTTCTGCTGCATTAGTCGTCATTTGTTCGTTCAATTGTCCTTATGTCGCTTTGTATCTTATCAGAAGCGCACATCTACCAAATCATGTGCCGATTGTCCTTTTGCTGGTTCCAATCATACGTATGTCATATGATTCATGCATCCTGCACAAAGTTGCTGACAGCGTTGTCCTTTTGCGGGTTTAACTGCGATATTCGTGTTTCCGTTTAACACTTTATTCTTGTGTCCTAGTCTTCTGGATTAAGTACTCACTCAACAGTTCGCATTCTCATTTGGATTCGAATTGCTTGATCTTGATAAAATTATTTACAGAACAATCCAAGTAAGTAGTAATTTTGATTGCTTCTGATTGCCGTGTTACCGTTTTATTGGGTGGTGTTTGTGTGTTATTTTTATATGATTTTCATGTTAAAATTTGTTCATCAAATTGCAATTGCATTTTTCATTTTGATAACATCAATAGGCCGCTTAAAAGTCGATAACATATTGTACATAATGTAACTGGCAGTCCCAGTCCGAAATCTTATTCCCATTCCTAGTCATGGTCTCATTACACAGTATTTGGACTAAACATTACACATATTTCTAGGGAATTCACTTTACTTAAAGATTAACATGAATAGATACAATAGTTAGATACTCTTTCTATTTGTATATGTAAGTATAATAAGTACAGTGCGTCCAAATTATGCTATCTGTCGACACTTCCTTATACATATAGTATAAACATACTCACTTATATATTCCTCACACGTTCTATGACTGTGAAGTGAGTTTGCGTGACTTGTGAACATTTCACAAAATGCCGCCACTACCGATGATTTCTCTTTGTCGACAGTCGTCGTCATTCTTTATTCAGTCAGTCAGTTAGTCATTCAGTTCCTCACTTCGACCGTATGTTCGTCACTTAGTCAGTCAGTGGACTACTATATCCAGTCGCCCTTATCTAAATGAACAATTATTGAATATAATCGTAACACGCCACTTTTGAAACGTGAAACATTTGAAGAGAAAAAAACCAAACAAACACTGATATTAAGTTGAATTAGTTGTTCCGATGAACAATAGTGTATGGGGGATCAAGAAGATATACGATATTCGTAGGTAAACAATAATATGGACTATGGATGTGGTTGATGTTTGCCTTAGAACATTATACTAGTACAAAATAAACAAAAACCAAAGTTAAAAGACCAATTTTGTATTGCCCACTTTTGATGGCATGGAGAATATGCCTAAAAGTATGCAATTTACGATGAGCGCTGCAAATTACCATGTTCAAGTATGCCTCGACCGGAAGATTCACAGTATTTATTATAAGTACTAGTACGAGTATGTATATACATAGTACATTCATATCTACAAATACCTACACATGTATAACACAGGACACAGCGACATAGTACATATAGTATGTATATCTGATTGTGTGTGGTTATTGTTGTTCTTGTCACGTTATTTTATCACGACAACTCTTCAATTATCTTTCGAATATTCTTCAAATTTTCCCAATTTTTTTATTTTATTTTGTTTGTTTTTAGTATTTTGTTTAAACAATTCTCTCATTGTTGCTTGTTGTTTGTTATAAAAATAAATATTTGTTAAAATTTATACAATATTTGTTTATATTTTTTATTGCTGTTGTTGTTGTGGTATTTTTCTAAAAACAATTAAGCGCAATTTCCGTTTTGAAAATGCACAAAATGTTTTAAATTTTCATACCCTGCATCTTTGTATGTATGTAGTGTGTCGATGTCAGTATATTATGTTTTTGCCAATGTAAGTAACAATCAGAAGGATGATTTTGCATTCATATGTTTTCCTTGAGCAAAATGGCTTCAGGAATCGATGCATGTTCCCCTGCCCGTCAGTCAACTAATGAATATAGAAGCTGGAAAACTAAAATTTAGTATGTTGACTAGGTTTCGCTGTAAATTAAATTTGTTGGCAATTTTAAACACACTCAGACCTTATGGGCATTTTAGGAAAAATGCGTTTTTGTTGAACCAAAAAAAAAAAAAAAAAAATCGTATAAATCGTATCGATGATATTTTCATAAAGCTTAATCATTTTAGTCTCCATAAGCATCGATTGTAGTCTTACATTTGGAAGGTTAATGTGCTCAGTTATCACTTCCGAAAAGAAAACTGACAAGATCGCAAGCAAGTCAACTTATTTCCAAATTAATTAAAAGGACATCTTTCCTTCTATATATTTTCATACTTACTCTATATACTGACTTAACTTATAAATATTTTTTGACTTTCTGAACTGTTGTTCCTTTCTGACTTGAAAGGTCGCTGTTTTGTCATTTTCCTTTTTTTTTGTTTGATTCTTATTCTTAAACATGTTCCATTCGCGACACTTTACAGAACTTTGCTTGGGTTACCCATTGCAAATCATTCCTTTGTTTTTAAGTTGATGTGTAGTAGAAAGGTTTTTTCAAAATACCATCTATAAATTTTATAGTTTTGGAAATTTCAGCATACAAAAACACTACGGAATTAAATTTTATTAATTTAGAATATTAAATTTTGCTTTGTACTGATTCATATATTTATGTAGCTACTATGTACTATTATGTATAATAAATATTGTTCATGTAGTTTTGGAAATATCGAATATGAATGTAATCATCTATTTGGTTTTAATGGCATGTCTTATAAATAAACTTCGTTTGTTTGTTCAGAGTATCCAATTGACTATTGGATTCTATTGCTTCCCTGATAATGGTGCCTTGTTTTATTTTTTATTTGACATATTCTACCAGAGAGTATTGCTATTATTTTTAAAATCATTTTAGTAATAATTATTTCTCCTCCTCCACTTGGGAGTACAGAGTATCCAATAGTCATGCTGAATAGATTATAGATTTTAGCTTTTGATTATTCTTATTAATTAGCAATTGTCATTACTTTTATTGTTGGTTGCTTTTTTGTATTATATATATTTTTTTTGTTTTACTTTGTTGTTGTTCTTGTTGTAAATGCATGTAATTAATTTACAAATTGTGTCAAAGTGACTTTGTTTCAATGTTCCGTCGCTCCGTCATCATCATCATCATCGACATTGTTGCCACCATCATCACTATGAGTTAAGTGCAGCAATTAAATTAGATTTGTTCTCTGCTAATGCAATACAATTTAAATGGTATATTAGCATTAATCTTAAGGTTAGTAACAGGTTTGCAAAAATATCTAAGAATATTTTATTTATTTATAAATATTTTTATTATAACATATAATGATTATTTTATACACAAGAAATTATAACATTTTATTTTAAATTAACTATAAGAGATATATTAGAATAATTTAGTTTACAATTTTCATTAATACTAAAGTAGTAGTATAGTAGTAAAGTACTTAGAGACCTGCCCCTGCTTCGCCTTAGTGCATTAGAAACACTGATTTACATTCGGGTTTCATCACTCTGAAGCCAACGATGTCTGTTTGAATTACATTTTATTTACGCACAAAGAATTATTGATTCTAAAAATCAACAAAAGGAGATTTTAAACAAAGAAGACTTGTTTTATTTTAAAAATGTTTCTAAGCCACCAATATGGGCAAGTCCCAGAAACAGTTCAGCAACAAAAATGTTTTGAAATTAATACAACTTTATTTATTTTTTAATGGACTAGGTATATAATTTTATGAATTTACAAAAAAAATGTATTTCGATGATCATTAACACAAAAAACAAATGTAGCGTTCGTCACGCAGGATTTGTCCATATCCAAAAATTTTATTAGAAAGTCTTGCTTATATCATCCTTTCGCAGAAAATTCTCTATTTGACAGTGAAAACTGCATCAAATTCAAATTCGTTCAGTGGTATAGAAGTTGTGCGTATCGGAAGACACAGGAATTTCGACTTTCATTTATACTACAATATGTATATGTATATATAGATATATAGGGTCTTCACTCAAACGTGTATTTGGAAAGTCTATGGCTTAAACTGCTCATAGTTAACGCTTCTTAAGTTAACTTCATACAAAAGTAATTTAAACACAATCGAAAATTAAGTAAGTTAAACAAAGTACAATAGTATACTGCTTATACTGAGGGCTGCCAATTTTATGAATTTATTATTTTAATTTCAAAAGAAATTATTGATCAAATATTGTAGATGACTAATTTACCTAACAAACTCTATAGAAACCAATTTCATAATCTATAGTTTTGTTTTTTAATATTAAACAACACACATTTAATAATAATCTAACTAATTTTATCAAAATGAAATGTACGATTTTCTTTATTTTCTAAGCACAGATTATTACATACATAGATATAAAAAATAAAATATTTATTTTAATTTGCTGTGACTCACAATTGAAAAATAGATACATGAATGATTTTAAAATATGTCTTTAAGTTTTTTATGCAAAATTTGATCCAACAATTTCGACTGATTCTGTAAGTCGATTATTATAAAATAAATGTTATACTATATGTTATTCATAATAAATCTTGTAATCTTTAAGTAATTCAATTTCGAAATCAATAAGTGACTTTTACGTGATGCGCACACAAACAGACAAAGTCTACGATTTTATTATATATACGAGTATATAAGATAGAAGATAAATACGAAGAATCTTTTAATTTCAGATGTCATCACAATTTCTGAGATTTATTATTCTCAAATATAGTTGCTATTCTTTTCTTTTCTAGGCACATTCATCCATATATCAAATGCATAAATCTTTAAATTGACCATGGATCTGCTGCGGAGACCGGTTTATAACAACTTTAATGTGGATATTTAGTAATTTATGTGAAGTGTATTTAAACTTTGGCAAAACTAAATTTTACATTTTGTTTTCTTCTTTTATCAAGATCTATAAATTTTATTTAATAAACTTCGTTATTGTGTGCCTTTTTTTAATAGAATATAATATTCAATATCCATTAGAACAGACGGGGACCTGTGTATTGTAGTACATACTATATACCTTTATTATTAATTCTAATATTCTCTCTTCTTCACTTCCATTTCAATTTCAATACCAATGATTTTAAATATAGATAAATGAATAATTGTGTTTAAGTTAAGATCGATTAAATTGAAAAAATATATATATATAATTGGTAATTTTTTTTTTGTTTTGTGTTAATTATGAAATTAAATTATTAAAATGAATAAAAAAAAATAATTAAATTTAACAAAAAACATATGCATGCGTGAGTGACAACGGAAATGCTTCGTTAAAAATGAAAAAGGAATTAATACAAAATATATAGATACGAGTATGTATATAAAAAACGTTAAATAAATAAAAATTTAATAAAATTGTATTTAAAAAAACAAAGTAAAACAAAACAAAACAAAAAGAAAAGTAAAATTGCTAAACAAATTTTATTTATTTAACTAAATGTTGATTTTAGATTTGCGTGTGTAGATGAAATGGGGAAATCAGAACAATTTGCATTTGGGAGAAAGTGAGTTGATTGAATTATGAAACGATTAGTATTTTCAAAAATCAATATTCAACGACTTTTTTGTGAAATTATTTTTCGATATAGAAAAGTTAGTACATTATTATTTGTTTAAACTATAGTCATTTTCATTTAGGCAGCCATGAATTCCATCCAAATCATATTGTGATCACTTTAACTTGAAAGTTTATTATAAGCAATGCATTCTTTATCAATAGAAACAAATAGTAATCAGAAACAGCGAGTTCTGGGTTATATGTCGACATCATTCAAATTGTTTTTAATTAGTCGCTTTGTGCATTGCCATATTTTGTTTGCAATATTTGATTCAAATACAACAAATGTGTTGGCATAGTTCCCCACTGAAGTGTGAAAGAGTGGTTTTAATATGCATAGCCTTCTGATCCCATCAATTGCACAGCGTAGCCCTTGAACCATTGATATTCGGCGTCGTGTTAGATTTTGTTAGAGTAGAACGAAATGGATAGCTAGGTGCAATATCCATAAGCTGGACGTGTACACTGTACATACCACTAAATATATTAGCTCCCCAACAACAGCTTGATACTGTTTTTCGTCCACTTTGTTGCATGTGTCACTATCGCATCGAATGTTAAGCCCAATGTTTAACGGAGTGGATGCCGGCTTGTATTGGCTCATGCCATGGAGTTGCAGTAGATCGATTATGTATCTCTTTTGGCTTATGGATATTGCACCTAGACCGTATTTGTCCTTTATCAATACAATCAAACACTTTTCCAATGTAGTTTTTGATCTCCGAACTTTCTTATTAGGCTGTTTACCTTAGAAACAGATCACCAACACAGGCGTTTGATGAAATGAAACCAATTGACTGGACGAAAACCTTCTGCTCAACATCTGAAAGTTTTTTATATGGCGACACCTTCTTTACAGTTCCAGATGAATTGTACATAGTTTCAAGTTCATGCCTCCAACGACGTCGCGCAATTCTTGATGTGTCTAATAGTTAGTTATCCAGATATAATATACTTATAATGTTTTAGGCTTAGTGTTAGCTTATTAAATCAATTGTTCATCTCTAGTTACGATGTGATGCAAAAAGATTTTCTTGTCTTTCTATGGTTTGGATTTTGTGGTCGGTCCTTACTATAGTTGCCTAAAGATGGTAACGAAAATACTTAGTTATAGCTAGTTATTTGTCTAATACGACAAATCGCTTAAGTTACTACTTCAGTTTACAATTCAAAATAATTTCAAAATAAAAAAAGAAAACTCAACAAACAACACACATATATTTGCGCTTACCTTTTCATTGTACACTTCCGTTTGCAATTTTCTAAATCGTAGGCGTTCCGGTTCCGGTTTCCTTGTAACTCTTCTCTATCTCCCTCCCTCACTGTATTTCTGATTCCCTTTTTGTTTATTTAAACATGTGTATTTAGTTTAATTGCTTAACATTTCTGTTATGTTGATTTTTACAACTTGGTTTCTTGATAGAATTGAATTTCTTGGCTTTAACTAAGATAAAGAAAATTTTTAAATTGAAATTAACTTGGAGTCAGAGGATCTATTAACTCAGTATATATACATATGAACATAAGTATTATTTATAAAAGTAAACAAGTAAAGATGAATATAAAAAAAAAGGAGACAGGTGTGCGCACATGACACGCCAAATTGGCATTGCCAATTAACAAAAAGAAGAACAAGATTCACCACAAAGCCGATGGCATAAAAAAACATAAGAAAAACATTGACAAACATTCAGTTCCATCGAAAATTATACACCTTACACTGTTGAAGAGTACAGAAAAAGTTAAATTGTACAAAACTAAAGTTCGAATTATCTATTAAGAATTATAGAAATCCAATCATTCCAAATTATGAGACTTATACTTAGATAAGTTTTGGAAGTATCATATCATATATAACATTATTCATTGAGTCCAATTATTTTTATTACTTATGTAATTTAGAAGTATTTTTTAATGTAATTAGTTATGTCGACTTAACTTTTGCATCTATGTACATATATTTGTTTCATTTGGTTAAGTTTTGATTATTGAAGTCCACAAAGTATCCGACAATTGAGACATTTTTTTTTTTACTTTGAGCTGGTTTTAAAAGTAGAAAGAATTAAACTATAACTATGAGATTCCAGGTTAGCCTTAATGGAAAATTTTTGAATTTGTTGGTGGAAAAAAAAAAATACAAAAATTAAGTAAAAGTATGGGACATGGGCATTTTGAATTTGCTATCTCAATCTTGTACATTTTCAATTTTTTACTTACGGATTTTTGCCTTTTTTCCACCCTAATTTACCTGAACATACAATGAAAATGACATAAACATATACACTATACACTCAGCCATACGCATAGACACATGAAAGATACATAACTCTAAATAATTACCACCAATATTCATGTAAATGGTCTGGTCAGACTATAGTGTCTGGAATAAGTGTACCAGAACTGGTGTTCGCATAAGGGTTAAAAATATCATCTTTTGTTTATTACCCCGTTTATGTGACAGCTTAGTTCGGTCATACTTAGTTCGAACTAAGTAAGAACGCATGCATAAACACTTTTACAGAGCGATTCTAACACACTAAGCGATCTAATGAAGTTCGAATTTTTAATGCTACGTTATTTTTTTAAGTCGAACAAAAATGTTCCCAAAATGTTATTTCGAGCAGATTTGCCATGTGGTATAATTATTTTTCTTTCTTTTATGATACTGAAAAGTCAAGATGAGGATTACACATTTGTATTTTATTTTATGCAATGCGTATTTAAAACGAAAATTATTTTCACCACATTATATTTTATTCATATTGCAATTCTGACTTGATGAAAACAAACACAAAGTTGCAAAGTTTCGCGTTGCAGTCGCTAGCATAAACAAGTGCAAAAAAATCGTTCTTACTTAGTTCGAACTATGTAAGACGGAACTAAGCTGTCGCATAAACGAAGTATGTATATATTATATTTAAATAAAATAATATACGATCATTGTATACATGTGTGTGAATGATATGGAACGAGATTATTGCCAAAGCGTTTACCATAATTGGCAGCAGAGTAAAATGTTTGTGTTTATTGCTATTTGCAAGGACTAATTAGGATCGAAAGAAGAAAGAACGAACGAACGAAGAAAGGAAGGAAGGAAAGAAGAAAATAACCTTGAAAGGGACATAGAGAACTATGTAATGACATAAAAGTGTAACGAAAACATGAGTTCTTCGTCATTTTTCTCTATACCAGGCTGCTTACTATGCCTCTGGGTGTTAAGAATTGTTTACCAAAGAAATTATATAAATATATACATAAATATTTATAAACTGGGAATATAACAGAAAAATTCCTAAACTGAAGACCAAGTGGGAACAAAAGAAGAAAACATTAACATGGGAATAAATATACATACATACATAGTATGTACGTGTATATATAAGAAATCGAAAAAAAGGGAAGAAGGAAAACAAATTAAGGGAAAATTGCTATGCAAAACTACTATAAAGGCTACTGATTTTACGCACCAAAGCAATCAACACGCGATGGTATCCATAATATACAAATACAGATAGAGATACATAGGATCAAAGCGCTCAATCAGAAAGATATTTGCATATAAATCGAATCGAATCGAATCAAACAAAGATGAATCAAATTGAAAGTAAGGCGAAGATGAGGACAACGCCAGTAAACAAATCACTGATGACTTCATAATCATCATCATTATTGTTATTATTATTATTATCATCATGATTATCAACATTATCTGTAAATCATTATCATTGAACCAAATCAAAGTAAATCAAAATCAGTTGAATCGAAATAACAAAAAAACAAAACAGTTGAAGAAAAAGGCACCTAAGCCTTCCAAGTTAGCGAAAAGCGGCAGTGGCAGCGTCGGCACGTGCGCATTTGTAATTTTTGCGGTTTACATTTGAAAAAAAGATACAAAAAATCATAAAAAACAAATCAAATCAAAGGTTCGAATTATGAAAGCAATTTGCATACTTGAAATACAGAAAACAACTGAAGAGAGGAAAATTCAAAGCCAAATCCAGTTTTGGTAGATGGTAGTTGGTAGTTTGTAGATCAATGGTCTGACGACAGCAAAAGTCAATTGTATTGATGCCGCAGAACAATTTGTGAATGCATCGTCATCGTCAATGTCGGTTTTGACTTTAACTTCAACTTCGATAGCGGAGAATCAATACACATACTTATTTGTACTATAAGCTAGCAAAGATCAAGTCCAACTTGATGCAAGTAAGCAATGGGGCGCCAAGCGCATATTATAACAATTTAACAATGGACGAGGGACAGAGGAAAACTCTATCATTATCAACATCAACTTTACATGAAGATATTGTAATATTGTGATTTTTAATACGGAAAATTTTATTTTATTTCCAAAGTCGTCTGATTGTCGGCGGCGGCTTCGGCAACTCATGATGAATTTAGATGGATTCAACCTGAACATCATGGTGAATAGAATGGGCAATGGGCAAACAGTAGTTGCCGTCAATAATTTGCAAGTTAAACGTTTTGAAATTGCACTGAAGAAATTATTGAAAAATGATGGTTATGATCTCATATGAGTGATGGTAAAGAGATGAACTTCAACTACTCTTCAACAACTAGAGAAAGGAATTTGTACATAATTGATTTTGTTGTTCTTGTTGTGGTCAACATTTGCTGTATTCAGTTAGTTACCAAGAGGAAGGTTGGGAGGTATAGAGACATAGATAGATTGAATTAAGCTACTGTGTTCCGGACGGATGAATTTTCACATACATACGTGTAAAAGCAAAAGTCCAAGGAGCATGGATACTACATAGTACAATATTACATACTAACTTTTCTTCTATACTTACTATATATTGTCATTACTTTCATTATAATTATCATGATCATTATCATTGTCATTATTATTATCACCAGTCATCAATATACTTGATTTGTCGTCTAAAGTCACTTATAAATTTTCTGAGTTAGTTTGTTAGTTAACATACTTAGTACGTGCATTGTAGTTGAACATCATGTGTCTGGTAGTGTCTTGATCTCTCCTTCGTTCGTTTCTTTCCCCCGTTGGCGTTGTCACTTTGATTTGTCTGGTTATCCTGGTCTCTTGCCACAAAAGCAACGCTTTAACCGATCCTCATTGCATTGTCGCCTAATTTGAGTTGACAGGACCACCCAGCAAGCAAGTATGCTGGAACCTAAAGACTGTGACTTGCCTTCAGTTCGATCAATTCAATATGCTTTCAGTTCACTTTAGTTCGGTTCGAGGTTGTAATTTGATCTGACTTTTGGGGTTTTGCATTTAAATAATGCGACAAAAAGTGTTCATCACGTGAACACCACTACAAAAATAACAGCAACAACAACAACAACAACTACATCATCAATATCAATATTAATAAAGTAAAAAAAAAAAACATTGAAGAAAAACATTTAATGAAAAATATCAATTTTTTGATGAGACAAACCTCCTTATATATACTTCACATAGATACATAACACAGGAACTAATTAATTCTTGTATTTATCTTATTATAGATACTTTTAAATTTATTAAGTTATTTTATCATAGTCTGTCTTTCTTTATAGAAATTATGATAGGCTTCTTATTGGTTTATTGATCGATCCAATATCTTAACGTAATGAATTAAGGTTTTCAACTTCTGGTGGAAAGTGTGTAATTCTGAGATCCAATGGTCTGAAATCTAATCTAAATAAAATAGGATAGTACATTTGCCATATGCAGATGCTCGGAATCCTTACGGTCCATTTTAATACCTGGTTTGAATTGATCTCAACATCTGTGTTCATCTTTCACTTTGCCGGCTACCACCGGCATCATTCTCAGTCCGCCCCACTACGTTTGTTATTTTTATTAATTTAAGTGGATACATTAAACAATTTTATAAACTTAGGATAAGAGTTCCTCTTCCATTGACTATAACAATAAAATTAGTTTTTCCACTTGTTGTTTACGTAATCCCACTTGGAGGTAAGACCAGTAACTGTATTGATTTCCAAATCAACCATACGCTTAAGTTGTGCCTTCTGGTGAGCATCATCGAAGGTGACTGGCAAATCATCGTACACAAACAAATTCATGAGGATTGCAACCCAAATAGCTGCGCTGGTGAAAAGGAGACCAATACCAGATGCATTTTCCATTCACCAGTGCCGGTTTGAACTTCGGCCAATGTCTGACAGAAACTGGAATGGTAGAGATCCTTGATTTCTTGGTTGCTCAATTTTTTCCAATCTTGTTTCTCCCGGAGGCCATTGATTTCATTGTTAACCTCACGGAAACGAATTGGTGGCATAGGGTAATCGATACGATCGGCATAAGATGCGGTACCATTCCAGCCATAGCCAACAATTTCACGCATACCAATCCTGTCCAGAGTGTGAATGGATGCAACTTGGGATATGGTGCGTGACAACTGCTGAGCCAGTTGGCGGCGCAAAGCGTAATTGATCATGTTAAGAGCCATTGATATTTTATTTCCGAGTACCCAAGATGGTAATTCAGCAAGGAGATATAATTTAACTAACTAGTTATAAATAAAACTTTGTGAATGAAAATTTTCAACTTTATAACTCAAATGCTGAAGACATTTTCGTTTAAAATCAGAATAAATTTAGAAGCCCAGTCCCTCTACTGGCTCTTATATCCAAGATCTGGTCTATGCCTCGATCTAAAGGTGTAAATAAGTCACAGCTTTATAAAGCTATTCTGAACATACGGTTCCTAGTTTTGGGGGAACGTAAACCCAAGTAACTTCGAAGTCATCTAAAGAGCACAATCGAAGATAATTCGCTTTATAATAGGTGCCCCCTGGTACATGTCAAACACGAACATCCACAGACACCTCAATGTGCCTCTAATCAAAGCTAAGCTGGTCCAACTAAAGCAAAAATATCACTTTAAACTCTCGCAACATCCTAACCCACTAGCTCGCTTATTCTCACAAACGAGCAGCCACACGCGTTTACAGTCGGAATGGCTTTCCTGCCCCATAACCCTGGGAGGACCATGCAACATACATAAGTTTCTCCAGCTCACCACTGAAGGAACTTAAAAAATGATATTAAATATAGAAAATAAAAAAAGTTACAGTAAATAAGATGTAAGTAATAATGTGATGGTGATAGTCTTTTAATTGCATTTTCATAAATACAAGAATGTTTTTTTTTTTTACCAGATAATAATATAATATTTATTCTCACTCAAAACTTTATTCTGTCTGTACATACTACAATTCGAATATAAACGTGTGTATGCAAATATCTCGTACTCTTCCCTTTACTTTATCCTTTCTGTCTGTCTTTCCATTTGTCGATGTCGTTGTCAATGACGATGATGATGGTGTCAGTATCCGTTATGATGATGATGATGATGGCGATGATGATATGTCATTAATATAAATCAAATGAGAAACATCAATCAAGCATAAATCAGAGCAACACATGCAAAATAATTCATGTTTAAATTAACGCGAAAGCCACGCAAAAAGGACGCAGGATGTAGGACTTAGGACATAGGTTAGACGATATAAACATTCATACGTACATGCGTATGTGGGTGCGTGCATGAGTTCTTTCATATGAAAACATATAGTATGTACGTGTTTGACATGTTTATACATACATACATACATACATATGTGAGTAAGTATATGATGATGAGGGATGGGATTATGTGTAGGAGGATGGTGGAAGGAATTTACGGAAGGAGTCACTTAGGTTTAGGTGTTTGAAAAGATTGATATATGATAGATGTTGGCATGACTGGCAACTAGTACAAGAGTCTTTCAGTCCTTTGGGACTTTAGGGTTTTAGGTGGCTATTATAAAAGGCTCAAATCATCACAATTGTTGCTGTTGCTGTTCTGCTTTTTCCATTGTAAATTTAAATGAACATGATTTTATGCGAAACTTATGTCAGAGAAAATTGTTGACAACAATTTATGCATGCATGTAAGCAATAACAACAAACAATAACAAGGCAATAGGCTTATAAATACATACTACGTACATGCATATGAATAAAGCAATGAATGAAGGAATGTTTCAATGATTGAGTGAGTAAGTGAATGAATGAAAGGAACCGAAAACATAGAACCCAAGTTATTGTCTCTGTAACTCAGTCAGTTTAGTTGAGTATTGAAATCAACAACTTAGAGCAAAACCCATCAGTATTAAGATCTCCATTACTCATTATTTCTTCTCATCATTATGATATGGTGATGCTCAATGTCATCGTTGTTATTATTCTTGCTGTTGTTGTTGTTGTTGTTCTTGTTAACACCAACACGGGCAAGCAAACTAATTTGCATGAAAATCAACCAGGACACACAGTATTTCTGACTAAAACCATCACCATAATCAACACCATATACATATGTACATGAATAAGTATGTATGTATGTTTGTCGAAGTAAACAAGAAACCCAAGCCGAAACGAAATGAAAACGCAAATACCCAAACTCATATGTCAACCCAATAATATCGTTGTCACCCACACAATTCGCCATTTTACAGCAAACGTAGGCAGGCGTAACCACAAAAGTTTCCCCAATTTTAAATCCGTGCAAGTTTTCCCCTCTTAACAATCCATTAAAAATCCAATCATATACACAATATATCCACCCCCATTATCACCGGCAAAGATAACAAAGGCCTTCCTTGCTAAGGATATTCAATTTTTGGGGGATGTAGGCTTGCCAGTGTGTGTCTATGTATGTGTGTAAGGAAAATGTGAAGCCAACAAATCACAATTGCCATCTCATAAGCAAGAGAAAATTGTTTAATGAAAGGTTTCAGGTGCATGGACTAAGATTAGTATTACAACAAAGTTCTTCTAATTGCGGTTGGCTTAAAAAGTTGGTTAAGAAATCAATCTTCCTTACACTAATTTAGTTAGGAATTTAAAAACAACAATGAACAAATTACAAATAAAACATAATAAGGAATAACCGGGAGTATTTCTCTTCTTCACGTACAGGTTAATCAGCCGGGCGTAACTAGGAATGTATATTGTATACTTATGAGAGGGTAGCTTAACCGAGTGCAATCGAGCTGCTGACCACAAAAACTTTAGAAGCTTTTGTTTTAAGCCAACGCAAATTTGGCCAATTTGTCGTTAAGGCACAAAATAAAAAAAATAGCGAAAAGAAAAAGGAAAACAATTTAACAATTATAAAGGGGAATTTTCATTTTGTTTTCAATAAAAGTGAAGTTTTGATACCCTCCTAGTTAAACATGTTTCTCTCTTGATTATCTTTTATTTAAATTCGTACATACCTGACTAAACCAGTTGATCATTATTGAAACGCTCTTAATCACTATTTGGTATTCGAGCATATGAGGGTTGCTTATTTAAGAGGTTTCTCTCTCGTTAATAGGAGTTTACAACTATTCCCATACATAATAAATATTATTAATACATATGTGTACATACTTACATATCATTAAAACTTGTTTAGAAAAGTAACGTCAAAAAATTTGTATTGCAAGATTTTAAAAGCGATATGTCTGTAAGTATTAATCCGATCTTGGAATGCCATATAGCAATGAAAAACTGGAAATCCTGCTATACAATAATTAATATGTGATTATTAAATTATCTCTTATTGCGTACAGAAAATGAGTTCAGAAAGAAACAATTATTCGGATAAAATTTTCGAAAAAGATTATGCTCATAAAGATTTGTACACATCATTGATAAGGTACAATATTTTATCAGATCGATCAGTTGGAACATGGTTTGCACAATTTTGTTTAAAAAATGTCGATGTCAAATATGCTCTTCGATTTGGTCGACCTTGCACCGAAAAAGTGCACCAAATTTTTAAAAATTTGGAGAATGATCGGACATAAGTACTCGTGACATCATTAATGATCTTGGTATCCACCATGCATCAGTTTCAGATTCTTTAAAAATACCTGGCTATGAAAAAGAAGAAAAAAAAAAAAAACTGGATGTACCACAAAATTTGAAAGATAACCAGTGAAAAGAAGATTAACTGTGGTCATGTCGAAGTTGAAATACTCTTCACGCACCTTTCATATCTTTTGATTATTGTGATAATTTCATGTTTTATATGAGAGGTACCCCTTCTAGTAATCCGAGGGTCTTGAAATTAACGTAGTTAGTGGATGTGTGTTAGATAATTTCAGTTTCATAAAACAAAAAACAAAAATGTTTTTCTATTAAGAATATGAATTTGAATTTGGTTTTTCATGGGAGCAACCCCTCCTAGTAATCCGATGGTCTTGAAATTTACATGGTTGATAGATATTAGTCATTACTATAGTTGCCAAATTTTCAAGTCGATATTATAAAAAACTAAAAAAAAAATTCTAATAAGAACATGAATTTGGATCCAGGTTTGTATGATAGGTACCCCGCCTAGTGGTCCGATTCAACTGATTCTGATAAATATACTGCGTATGATGCATGCAAAATGAGCTCTCTAGCTTAGCAACTGAGGGACTAGTTTGCATACGTACAGACAGACTGACGGACAAACGGACATGGCTAAATCAAATCGTCTCATCGCGCTTATCAAGAATATACTGTATATCGTATACTTTATACCGATGTCTCCTTTTGTGTGTTACAAACTACATGAAAAACTTATAATACAATTCACTGCATGAAGAGTATAAAAATCATATTGATTGCATTTCAATTTGCGAATTGTTACTGAAATGGAATGATTTGAAATCTTTGATAACTGGCGATGGAAAATGGGTAATATATGACAATAACGAAACATAATGACCCTGCCCAAACCACAACAAAACCAACACTATCTACGAGAAAGTTTTTGTTGTGCATTTGGTAGGATTATAAAGGTCCGTGGGGACAATGAGTTGCTCCCACCTGAACAAATGATCAATTCAGATCTTTACTGTCAACAACTAACAAGAATAAGTAAAAATTATCAAAATTGATCAACAGAAAGGGCATAGCCTTCTACTACTCTTCTGACACAGACCCTGCAAAAATTGAGGGAATTCAGCTGGGAAGTACTAATAGCAGCATCTGAATACCATTTATTTCGCTCAATGCAGAACTATCTTAATAACGTAAGAATAAATACCCTAGAGGACTGCAAAACGGTTTTGCGTTAGCTTTTGATCAGAAACCTCCGAATTTCTTTCAAGACGGGATTATGGTTTATCCAAATGAATGCAAGAGGTTATGAATAGAAAATATGTTTTTTTAAGTGGAAAAAAATTATTCAAACATTACTATCAGTTTCTGAAGTTACTTATCCACTAACCTATTACTATTTGCTAAACTATTAGATTTTATCACTGTGTTCTATCAATTCCTTATGAATTAAATTTTTAATATATATATACGAGTATGTTTATGTTACATAAGGATCCTTAAATTCTATTGTATCCAAAACGTAATCATTTCAAAAATTGAGTTTCTATTTCAACTAAAAGTTAGTTTTCGCTTAACTGTCTTCATGTTCAAATCTAGGGACTAATTCATTATTTTCTATTCAAAATCTTATAGAAAATTTGATATCCTTTATATATATAGATTACCTAACCTATTCTATATTTTAGACAAATTAATGTTCTTTCGTGTTTGGTGAGTTAAACGCATTCGATAACGCATTTCGTTGTACAAATTTCTGTCGATTTATGCGGCACCCAAATATTGGGATTCTTTATAAGTAAAGCGATTTCATCGTAAATGATTTCAGTATCAATATTCTGAACAAGGAAATGGATATTTGCTTGCATCAATGCTTTATTTTATTTACTTATTACGGAAGGTATAATGTAGCAAAAAATAATTCAATGGCACGGCATCGAGAGAATGTCTACCACAATTTTTTTTTACATTTTTTCCCTTACCTCAACTGTTTTCTTCCCTCCCCTCTTAAAGTAATTATCTATGCTTACATATAAAAAAAAGTCCCCCAATCGCGTCTATTTGTCTGTCTGAACGCGATAAACTCAAAAACTACCAAATGGATTTTCATACGGTTTTCACCAATGAGCAGAATGATTCATCAGGAAGGTTATAGGTATATAATTTATTAAGGTTTTGCGGATATTCGCTGAAACATGACGATCACTTTCCAAAACCAAAGCATTTAACATTCATTGGACGTTAACATGAACCACAAAATAAATAAACGAGTAGCATACCATATTTTGAAATGGACGGTCCAATAGTGGAATATGAAGAATGTCTAAGGAAGTCTTCTTGTTAGTATTGCTATGTCTTAAACCTCTTGAATTTTGTTTAAAAGGCATAATTTCTATATTTCATATTTCAGTGTACTTTCAAACGTGTTCGAAAAAATGAGACCAATAAGGCGATTGACTTAAAAGTAGTGTAAAAATTAAAGCGTTTTATTTTTATTTTTGATATTTTCATTATATTTATACATTAAACGTACGAGTATATTTGATAAATGAAGAAAAAAAAAAAAAAAACGGGAATTGAATCTCTATTCTTTAATTCTATCACTGTTGTTACAAAACTTCAACAATTAGCTGTTCGAAATAATAAGAACAAAGAAGAAAAGAAGACAAAATTAAAATATTATTCAAAACAGATTTACTTATTTTTTCTTAAAATTAATAAGAATTAGTTCCAATACGATTTGCTATCACTTCTTTGCATCTAGACGTCATTGTATTGATTAAATTACGAAATCTTGATAAAGTGATATTATTCCAAGAATCCTTGGCAGCGGTTCACACCTTTGAAAATTTTTTGACATCATTCTTAACATACTACCAGAGATGATCAATTGGATTTAGATCAGGTGTTTGTGCTGGCTATTGAAAAACACGGACGTTGTTGTCTCCAAACCACTTTTTTGCCATTTTGGAAGTGTGTTTCGGTTCATTGTCTTGTTGGAAAACCCATCATATTTCATTTCAGCATTTCTTTTTCCACATAAGGCAACATTGCTTCTTGAAGGATTATTAAAACATACAAATAGGCGTCCATAATACCAAAGATGTTAATTAAAGGTTCTAAGCCTTGCCATGAAAAGCATCCCACAACATTAGTTTCCAGCCTCCATGCTTGACTGTTTTACATGTGTATGTTCTTTTAAATTGTTGATTAGGAGGACGTCTAATGTACTGGTTTTCATTGCCGTGTTCAAATTTAACGATTTTTGTCCCATCAGTCCATAAAATATTTCTACATATACTCTCTGCCTCATTTAGAAATTTTTTTGGCAAACTCTAGTCTTCTTTTTAAATGAATTGGTTTTAATAAAATCAAATTTTTTGGTCTTCCCCCTGCAATATTCTTAGTGGCAATAGTCCCGTTTCGATAGTAGTTCTTTAGTTACATTTCTTATTACCTGGTAGCTAGTGAATTCAGTAGTCGTACGTTATGCAGATGCGAACCAGTAAGTGTGCGTTTCCATAGTAAGTCAGTAGCCCCTGTTCGCATTACTGATGGGAAGTGAATTCATCAGTCTAAAGTAGCAAACGAGTATGTAGTGGCAACAGCTAGTGACCGACTGTTGATCGGTAATACAGCAGTAACTGGTAACATAACTGCTGAATGGTAATGCAGGTGGTGGCAATTGATTCCATCCAATAATATCGTTAAATTCACCAGTTGAATACATGTAAAAGGGAATATAGGAACTAGTGCTGGTTCCAAAGGGACCAGCCACGAATCCATTTTGGGCTATTAAAGTATACTTATGTACTATATATACGAGTATACTGAATTTCAATGTCTTTAATTGAGATTATGGTAAGTTATATTTGTTTAATAATATGGGCATAGAGCCCATGGATCGGATCGGATCACATTTGTTAGCTGTTTCTTGATCGTCAATAGGCCAATTGCTTTTATTGCACCCTCAATGTCATCGACATCGTGATCATTATTATCATCATTATAACTCAGTAATATCGTTACCTTAGTGTAGTATTGCATGTCATTATAGATATCAAAATACTCGTACGTATTTCTTTCTCCTTTGGGCTATATGTGTTACATATTTTTGGCCTAATAAATGCACTAATTGCGGTTAAATGCAGTTTGCATGCGATTATTTAACAATAGGGGTTGTCCTGCCACATCCACGGCATAATATCCTTTAAGTTTTTCTACTTCTTGCCATGTATGGTTTGTTGTTTTTGTCTTGGTGTTATGGATTCTGATCTTTTGTTTTTATTTTTGTTTGTAATTGTTGTGACCATATTTAGACCAGACCAGACCAGACCAGACCAGAGGAGACCGACAATCCTTATATCGTTCGCTCATGCGTGCTTTTAGTTTACAGTCTACTTGAATTTTAGGTGTCCTTGTCTTCATCGTTTGTACTTTGTTAATTGTATAATAATAATTTTTAGTTATTTTTATTGATGTTGTTGATGTTGGTTTTTCTTTATTTTTTGTTTGTTACTGTTGTTGTTGACTACTAACACTGCCATTATTATAATTGCTTCTTTGAAACATGTTCACCACATCGGTCCTCGATGCATTAATTACTAACCACCATCATCATCATCATCATGACTTCACCGACCCTCAATTCTCTATATAACTTTCAGCGCTTAGCTCAAAAAATAAAAAAAATTATAGTAAAATAATTTCACATTTTTTAATATTTTTTTATTTGTTTTATTTTATAAATTTTTTCCACTTTTTATTATTAAATACAAAAAAAAATATATATATATATTTATATATAAGAAATATACTAATTTTCACATTAACATAGAAAAAAAAACAAAAAAAAAATTGATCCATACATCGATTCTTATACTTAATGATTAATAATAAAAAAAAAAACACTTCTTCATTTTGAATTAATTAATTTACAATTATTATAAATAATTATCATAGGTTTGTCTGTTTGTTTGTTTGTTTTTGCTTGATTTAATTTCTAATTTTTTATGATTTTTTTCACACACACATAGTAAATACAATAATTTATAATAATATTATTAAATTTCATACTCTTTGATTTGGCTTACAGTGGGTCTTCATTATTATAAAATTGATATAAATTAAATAGAAATAAAATTGTGAAATAAAAATGAATTTATTTTCTAAAATCTAAATTTTCATTTTATAGCTTTTGAATTTTTTATTTTATTTTATTATTTGGTTTTATATATTATACCAGGACTGTCCAACCTTTTTGGTTCTCAGGTGGAAAGGAAAAAAATGTTTTTGGAGAGCAAAAAAAGAAAAGAAAAAAATTCTGTTTCTACTCTGTTGCCACTTCGAGCGCGGGTTGTACAGCCCTGTATTATATTGTATTTTTGTTTTTGTTGTTTTTGCTACTTTAACCCACTGTGCATTGCTATTCATTTGATTTTCAATCAAAATTTTGTAAATATTCTTCATTCTTTGTTTACTTTATGATGCATTTAAATTATTTAATTTTTTTTTTATTAATTATGTATTTAATTTTTTTTGTATTTTTTTTTTTTTTTTGTATATTTATAACATTTAGTCACAAACATTTAATTCATTTAATTAATTAATTGATTAATTCATTTTGTTCTAATAAATAAGCGTTTTAAATTGAATCGAAGAATGAAAGAATAATGAAAAGAAAATGATTCAACAAATATAGATTCATAGAAAGATAAATAAACAGAAAAAAAAAATAAAATAAATAATAATTATAATAAATATAGCAATAGTACATATGTAGTATATATACATATATGTATATACATTCAATCACACTCAAACACTTAAACATTTACATACTACATACATATGTAGATACAATCACACAAATATTTAATTAAAATATTAAACAAAGTTACTTGTATGCATTTGTATGCCTCACTGTTAGGCATTTTATCTCATAATTCTTTAAACTTGTATATGATCTTCATCATCGGAATGCGCTTGTGAACTATCGACAGAGCGACCTGGTGGACTACCCGGATTCAATGTGGGACTGGGTGTAGAACCAGGTCTTGGCGGCGGCAACAACGGTGGTGTTGGTGGTGTCGTTGCTGTCGTCACATTTGATTGGATTAACAACGTTGGTGGTTGGGCTAGGGCCGCTGGTGAAGGTGGCGTTGCTAAGGGCTTTATGAGGTTAGAAACGGGAATTCCACTGCCATCACTACCATTGCCGCCTGCATTGACACCCAGTGAGCTTTGAGCTGCTGCTGCTGCCGCTGCACTCTGGTAGTAACTACTTAATGATGTTAGGGAACTGGAAGCGGATAGATGTGAAAATGGTGTCGCTGATGGTAGTCCAGCTAAGGGACTAACGCCGACACCAACTCCAACACTGGGTACGCCGGCATACAAATTATATGGCAAGGGCTTTTGCATGGCTGCAGCCGCTGCCGCTTGTCGATAATAGATATCAATACTTGAATGTGGCGGAGCACCATGAGCACCGCCGGCACCACCAGCTGCAGCTGCATATGGCCAAGCACCAAGGTATGGTGAGCCACCGTAGAGACGCTGGAAAGCTGCAAAATTACCAGCTTCGGCAAGTAGTTCTAAACCGACGGCTGTTTGTCGTTTCCATTTAGTTCTGCAAAGAAAATTAATGGATAGAGAAGACAAGAAAAAAAAATAAGTTTGTGGTTTTAATAGAAATGTTTTCTTGTATTTATTTCAGTTCTTCACTTAAAACTGTCCAACTATTCGATCAACTTGGAGCAACCACGCTTCACATTCTGAGTTTTCCTCTTGATTTATTTACTTGCACTAATTTATGCCCCCATTTCCTTGTGTCCATGTGTGCCTATCTATGTATGTTGCATGCCACACACATGGTGAGGTAGACACACTCACTCACTTACTCATTCAGTTCACTTTATGTGCTTTTTTTCTAAGTGACCAAGTAAGTTTGGCAGTCAGTAAGTGAGTGAGTGACTGAGTGAGTTGGTGAGCAAGTGTTGTTTTGTTGTTGTTGTTGCTTGCTGTGCCTGTTAAGTGGCTTGAAATTATTGAATTTATGAATGTGCCACAGTCTTTGAATTCAAAGACTTGCTACTTCTGCTTGCTTGCTTTCTTCGTCTAAACCATGATGCACCATATTCAATGTGTTCATATGTCTGTCTGGGGGCCAACATAATTTATGGTCATAAATTGTGGTGCGCATGTGCCTGCGTTACAGAAGCGTCCAACTAAACAGATTTTTTGCATTTAAAATGCAATAAAAATCGCAATTAGATCACAACACTAACGACAACAACAAAAAGAACAACATGATATAGAGCAACATCGACTATATGATACACATACATATGTACGTGTATGGTACATAAGATAACTTGCAACTGACTCGAAGTAATGGCTGCAATGTGCCACAAAACTTGTTGTCGCCAATAATGCGCCATCATCATCATCATCATTATCATCATGACCATCACCATCATCATAATAATCATGAAATGACTTGCCTTAAAATGCAAGAAGAAAGAAGAAAGAAAAAAAAAACCAACCCATCAAAGGCATTTTGTACAATTTATGCCACTTAACTTGCCACAGACTTATTTACTGCAACCAATAGTGGCCACCATTCAGTGGCCAGTGGCTTCCGTGAAATTATACAAATTTGTATTACTGTTTCTTGGATTTTTCCTTTTTTAACAATGTTTCTCTTCTTTCTATGTACATTTGTTCATTTCTTTGTTAGAAATAAAGAAAATACGAATTTGTTCTAAAATGAAGACAATCTTCTTCTAGGTCTGTTATTGTTATTATATTGTATGTAGAAGTGAACTTACCTTCGATTCTGATACCAGGTTTTCACCTGACAATCACTTAAATCCAATTTATGCGCTAACTCTTGACGTTCCTGTACACTCAAATACTTTTGACGTTCAAAGGATTTCTCTAAAGTTTGCAATTGATGATCCGTGAAGGCTGTACGGGCCTTACGTTGCTTTTTGCTCAGACCGCTCATATCATTTGTTGAACCACTTTTAATGCTATTGCCATCTTCATCTTTGGCACCTGTGACAATAATAATAAAAAATAATAAATACATAAGAGAGATTATTAAATTAGAATTGCTTTAATTTGCTTTGATTTTGTTTTCTTAAATATCAACAACAACAAGAACAACAATAATACAAATTGATTAAGTCTCCCTGCATACGTTTATGCGAAAATCCATTTTTAGCCCAAGACCCAAACAAAAGAAATCTTATCTTAAAGAAATGTGCACATTTTACTCAAACCATTTATGGCCAAATGTTTCTTCCGTTTGGTGCGCACCAAATGAAAGGAATAAATGCGGAACAAAATTGTCGGAAGTGTGTTTATAGCCTCTTGGATTGAGTAAGTGAAGAAAGAAATACTTTGCATAGCTTAAGGCGCTTTAAATATAACAACATTCAACATTTTAACAAAACAAACACAAGCAAATTGAGGTTAAATGAATAAAATATTCTAAATGGTCGAAAGGAACGTGGAAAGGTAAAAGGACCTAGACAAACGGTTCAAGTAGGTTTTGTTTTTGTTATTGTAATGAAAATGTTTTAAGCACGCGGAAGGAACTGAACCATTTCGTTAAAAGGCAAAGGTAGCCGTAGTAAGTTGAGAATAAAAATTGGTTAAGGACTGACTGAGTGAGTGAGTGAATGAAGAGTTTAAGGAAGCAAAAAATAAAAGGTGCTTGCGAAAATTGTTAAAGAACATAAAAGCGTTAATACTTAGCACACAGGTTAGCACTACTAATATTACTACGGAACACTGTGCATGTGTCCATCCTTAAAACATTTGCAGTCTATTAAATTTATGTAAATTTGTGGATCCAAAGAAATTTCCATATTTCTCCAATATTATCATCATTCATCATCATTATCATCATTGACATCATTTCTTTTTTTTTGTATAATTTTTATAAATTTTAAAAATGGAAGTACATTACTTAGTTGGGTATATGAATCTCTGTTTGTCTTATTTTTATTGGCTTGAAAGCTAATAGTAACGAAAAAAAAAAAATTATTTGATAAGGTGATCAATGGAGTATGAGTATGAGATCCAGTTTGTCACTTTATATTTTCTCTAATAAGAATTGAAGTACTTCTCTGTATTTGCCTCAAGAAATGTTCAATTTTGCTTATAAGTAACCTTCATCCAACAACAGCAACAACTCAAAACTATTGGAAGCTTACATACTTGACTTGAAGGAAGAATTATATGGTTTTAAGTCTTTTAGACTAAGAGTTCGTTATCAGACAAGAAGTAGAGAGAGATGCTTTTACAATTTCATATAAAAAAGTTTATATTTATTTAAGTTGAATTACAATCATAATATAAATAAGGGAACACTTTTATGGTCATCTGTTTAATGCCTAAACTATCTAATCAATTTTTATAAATAAAATACCATTTGATAGATTTTCATTTGTAGATATGCACAATACATTTTCTTTAAGATATTTTGGGTGTAAAAATAATGAAAAGTTTTCACATATACAAGTATAAGAAAACCACATACAAGTTTCTCATTAGAACACACAAACCAATTCGATTAAATACTTTTTGTCGAGGTGGTCGAATTTCGACTACTGGGCGATTCTTGTATTTTGTAAATACTCGTGTCATCTATTATACATACAATCTCTATCTCTTTCACTTCCCTCTCTTCTGGTAAAATTGAAACCAAAAGGAAAATGAATAGAAAAACTAATTAAAAGGTTTTCACAGTGACGATGATGATGTGACTGACTCTGTCTGAGGCTCAATTAAAATGGCAAAATGTTAAATGTTTAACGTTCCGGCCGGAAATTGCAGTAATAAATGCCAACTTAAAATTGCAGTGCATGAACATTTTTGCTTTTATAGTAGTAGTAGAAGTAGTATTAGTGGACTGAGAACACAGATACAAATATGTATGTACAATAAAATAAAGTCCACAGATACAATTAAAATAAAATAAAATAAATTCCAAGTGTTGCTTTAGTAAGTTTACTGATTATGATGATACATAAGTAGTAGTACTGGAGGCAATGCAATAATGTAAGCTCGTACATATTGCAAAATGCTTAAACATAAAGAAATAAATAATAAATTGCAATAAAACAAAAAAAAAAAAAAAAAAAAATTATAAAATAAAAAATAGAAAAATGTTTAAAAGGTGTGCAATTATTTTTACTTATTGTAGTAGTTATTGCATGCACTTTGTTCTTTTGTCGCTATTGCAAACATTAACGACCGACCAAGTGTTATTCTTACTTATTGTACTAAACACACACATACATACGTATATACATGTACAAAAGTATATAAATTTGCTACGATTTTTCTGTTCTGTTCTGTTCACTTCTTTCTCTTCATTTTCTCCTTTCATTTTAAATTTACCCTGCACATGTTTTTTTTCTTCTCTTTATTTATTTTTTATATATATTTTTTCACTTGAAAAACAAACAAAGCGTGAAAATGCAATTTTTCATGTAGCGCGCGCGCTTAACGAAAGAATTGCACAAAATAAAAAAAAAAAAATATTAATAATATTAATGATAAAAAAAAAAAAATACATATAATTGAAATGAGCATAAAGCAAAGTGTTTGCTTTTAGGTTCTTTTGCTTGTTCCCTGTTAAACTTTTGGAAAAAGAAGAAAGAAAATTCTTCATTGTCTGCATTTGTTTTTGTAAATTGTTATAAATTTTGTTGTTGTTGTTGTTGTTATTATTGTTGTTTGAAGTAGAAAAATGTGCAAGCAAAACGAAAGACTTAAGTAACAAACTTTTTAAATGTATTTAAACTTTAGTGAAAATGTTCTTGGTTTTTCCGAAAGCGTCACAATATATTATCCACTCTTTGTTCTTGTAAGTGATCAGATCAAGATTTAGAGATTTCGAAGTTTATCCTAACAATCAACCTGACATCCCGCCCTCCCCCAAATAAATAGAATCTCACCTCACCATTACTACAAACGCTGTTATCATCCATATGTCCACCGCTGCCAGCTTCATCACTATCACAATCGTCATGTTCCTCCTGATAATCGCTACTATCATCGAGTTCTCCAGCACCACTACTGCCTCCTGGCATGTGACCACCACCAACACCACCGCCAGTTCCAAGTTGATGGTGACCAATACCAGTGATGCCCCCACGTTCTGCTGCATGTCGAGCAGCTGCTGCAGCCGCTGCTGCTGCACTAGCAGCATAATGCTGTTGCATGGCAGCCGCATATTGTGCCACATTCAGACCATTGGAACCAATTTGAGTCGCACCGACGGGAAAATGCATTTTATGTGTTGCGGCTGCCGCTGCTGCTGCGGCTGCCGCTGCAGCAATGCTATGTGGATGTTGATGCTGGTGATGATGTTGATGATGATGTTGCTGCTGCTGCTGCTGATGATGATGATGATGCTGTTGTTGTTGCTGCTGCTGATGATGGTGATGAGGTTGTCCATGATGCGCTGCTGCTGTTGATGCTGTTACTGTCGGTGTAGCACTTGCACCACTCATGTTGCTGACAACTATCGTTTGTGGTTGTGATGATGACGATAACGATGCTGATGATGGCGGCGGTGGTGGTAATGTCAATGAATTGATTGATGCCGGCGGTAGAGCGGTTAAATGTGCAGATACCGTCGGTTGTTGTTGCTGTTGTTGTTGCTTCTGCTGTGACACTGGCAATATTGGTGATGAAGATGCTGATGCATGTTGCTGATGCAAGTGTTGAGCAATTTGATGGTGTTCACTGTTGTTATTATTATTGTTATTATTGTTGTTAGTGTTATTATCATTGTTGTTGTTGTGTTGTTGTTGTTGCTGTTGTTGTTGTTGATGTTGTTTATAGAATGCCGCCGCAGCAGCAACACTTGCCGCATTTGCTGCCTCAACGGCAGCTGCTGCCGCCGCACTTCCAGCCAAAATATCATTGATCATGAAACGTGAACGATTTGGCTTTAAATTTATATTCGATGATGACATATTCGAATGTTCTGCAGCAACGGCGGCGGGCAACGTGGGTGCTAAGATGCTCATTGAATCTTTCATTTCAGTTCAAACAAACAGTTCTTGTAGTACTTTTTCTTTTTTTGTTGGTTTTTTTTGGTTTTCTTTTCTTCGTATTTTCAGTATATAACTTGATAATTGATAATTTTGTTTTCACTTATAATTTTCCCTTTTCTTAAGTCTTAACACTCATTGAACTCATTTCATTTCACTTGCACTGAGATTTGATTTGAGATAAAGAAATTCACATAAAAAAAAAAAAAAATTCTAATAATAATTAAAACTCATTAATTTTTATTTGATAATAATAAGTAAAAGTTCCGACGTTTGTTTATGAGTTAATGAAGGTCGTTTTCTTCTTCTAATTGTTACTGTCAATTAGTCAGTTAGTCGTCTTCGCCGCTGTTATGTTTCTTATATCGTTTTCCGCTTATGACGACGTTGCACTCCGAATGTCAAAACGAGAATAAACGCACCTGCAACGCTCAACGAACGCCAGAACTCTGAGCTCAAAGCTGCTGCTTGCTGCTGCTAAACACAAACGAAAGCGGCGGCGGCGGCTGCTGGCTGCTGTCAACAACAACTACCACCACTGAAATAACTTTGCTCTTTTTTTTGTTGTTTTCGCTTTGCCTTTTATCCTCTCTTGATTGCCTTGCCTCTCCGGCTAACCATGCCTCTCTTGTGTGTTTGTATTCTTTCTTATACGTATTGTCAGTGGCAGTGGCAGTGGCAGTGGTGATGATGATAATGGTGGTGGTAGTGGTGGATACATTGTTGTTTTTGCTCTCAAGCCAAGCGACCCATTCAAATTGTTAGCCGTGGCTCCTGGGTGTGTGTGAGTAGAACTCATGTTGTTGTTTCATCATGCAGTCGATTTATCTCACTTGCACCTAGCCCAGTAGCGCCATGTTGTAGCTCAATTTTATTGCGTCCGTCGACTAATGAAATTCGTCGTTTTATTTGTTCATTTGTTTGTTTGTTTGCTCACTCGCAACTCACTCTGAGACAATTTATTCACCATGTGGTGAATAGAAAATATATAGATGATGATTGCTCTGACCATTGCTAGTTTTGCTATAATTACATTTTATAGCAACTTTTTCTATATCAAAAATTAAATGGTTATTTGATGTAATATTTTGTTTTAGTACATTCATTTTATTTAATTTGATGCCTACCAAACAAGAATAATTTTTAAATATTGTTGAACCCAAAATGAATTTCGACGATTGTTGAATCATTTAATAGGAAATTGAGAACGAAGAAAATGTTTATGCAATGCAGAATAGATCTTTAGTTATTAATTTATTAAATTTATTTATACATAATACGTTTACATACAAAATAATAAATAATAGATATAAGTAATTACATATACTCTTGCAATTATGTATAAAACATCATTATCCACACTTATCATATAAAAAATTAAGAAATGAATGCATAATATTTTTCTAATTCAATTATAGACTTAATATTTATATTTTTTTTCAATTAAAAGTTTCATTTAATTGCAATAGTAGTAACGAAATCCCCAAGGGAATTAAGAAAAAGTCAAATCAAAATCAAATACGCTATAAAAGCTTCTGTTTTTGTACAAATATTGAAGCTGTCCGTAATAAATGCTTTTACTGTACTTAGTATGATGTAGTCAATAAACAGTTGGGTCTTCAATTTTTTGATGTGAAACATCTTTGGTTTCGGTAGAATACAACAAATGACATTTTGAAAAACAAATACGTTATACGGAAGTCATTTCATATGAAAATACTGTTCTTGTGAAAACTTTTTGCTTCCCACTATGTAACCACCAGTTACTCTAAAAAAACCAATTGAGGCTCATTCATTTAGAGTCATTCATAGTCAACGTGTTTCACATCAAAGGCTCGTAAGTGTTACGCACACTCACATACTCGTATGTTTTTTTTTTTTTTTTTATTCATAAATTGAAAACACTAATAATATGTATAATGTATATGATATGTAATCATATCAAAATATACAACTAGTAATTGTATAATATCTACGTACATACATATGTATGTAAGTAGTTGTTTATTGAAAATTGTCTTAAGGTATAAGTTGTGGTATTTTAAACCATTCTATTTTTCTTTGAACTATTCGATATGATGGGAGACATACAAATGCTTAAGCTACATTTAAATCAAACAACAACTTGTCATTCAGAATGCTCGTCTTGTCATTCGATTGGCAAATGGGAGTCAAAAACACTATGTGTTCATATCACAGAGCCATTCATAAATATTTTTCATGTCAATCGCTTGATTGACAGCACGATTGGCAACCGTTCACACTCTGGCAATTAGCTTTTACCCCTAATAATGACATGGAAAATGGAATTGGTTTAAAAGTACATTTACCGACGGGTGGGGGTCAATGAAGTTTGACTACCTGTGACAGAAATTATTACCAACCCAACTCTATCGTTAGACTTTGTGAACTATGGTAGATGTCTACATTTCTGATGTACCAAGGAGAGCCTGTTATTGTTCTACGGATTTTGGATTGAGTTCTTTGAATGACCTCAACATTACTCGCACTTGCAGTGCCCCATAATTCTGAAACGTATGACCAAATTGGTTTTATAATAAAGTTATACAGAATAACCTTGTATTCTATTCGCAGACCAGATCTTGCGTTCATTAGCCAGTGGAGTCTTAGTGCTCCAAGCTTCATCTGAATTTTATTTGATTCAATATGCTTCCGCCAACTGAGAGGTCTATCTAGGTGAACACCAAGATAGGTTACCTCCTGGGTTTGAGGAATTGTAGCTCCGTTTAATGATACAGGAACGCAGATCTTCCGATTTAGAGTAAATGTGACATGCTTACATTTTTGCTCATTAACATTTATCCTCTAATCAGATAGCCAATCTTGAATTATTTTAAGATGATTGTCCACGTCTGATGCAGCTTTAACTGTAGTAAGCCTTCATGCCATACTCGATCGAAAGCCTGAGCTACATCAAGAAATACTGCTGTACAATATTCTCGTAACTCAAATGCTGTTCTTAGTTCGTTAGTAATTCTGTTGACTTGTTCTATTGTTTCGTTCTTTGACCGAAATCCGAACAGATGAATTGGGATTATGTTATTTGTTTGTAGATGATGATTAAGTTTAATTATAATTATCTTCTCAAAAAACTTGGCAATGCATGGAAGCAGACTTATGGGCCTGTAGAAAGAAGTCATTGACTTATCCTTCCCTGGTTTTGGGATCATTATGATGATTGACTTTTTCCACTGAGACGGGAAGTAACCGATAAGAAGAATGGCGTTAAATAATCTTGTGAGAAACGCTATTGCCGAGTTTGGGAGTTCAATTAACATTTTTGGCACAATAAGATCATGGACCTGCAGATTTTTTCGGATTCACATGAACTGGTTTTTAGCGGATTCATACAAGGATGAGGTATATGTGTCTGATTGGGAAGCACAAAATTGTTTGCATTAGGTTGGAACAGACTTTCTAAATGTTCAGCACATATTTTGGCTTTATCTTTATTTAGTACTTGTAGGCGATAGATTTTCAATATATCGCCTTTGTGCATCAACTTTTTCACTTTTGAGTGCTTTCGTTAAGTTTTTTGTTGCAATTGTCAGTCTTTCTTTAGCAGCAGGTGATCTGTGCTGCTGCCAGTCTCATCTTAAACGTCTTTTGATGGCAACTAATTCTTCAATTTCCCTATTTGAGATAGAGTTCCTGCTGTAGTGACTTGCAAAATTTTTGGGCGTTGATATCTAGCTGCAGCTACTAGTACAGAGTTTAGGACACATACCGATTTGTCAATTTCACTTTCGGAGTTGATTGTAGGCGTTATGTCAATGTGAGAACTTATATAATTTTTATAGTTCAACCAATTGGTCTTATTTGATATAAGTCTATGTGGGCGGTCCACTGCTACAGAGTATTCGCATAGTACAAAATAGACGGGGCTGTGATCGGACGACAGTTCGTAGTGAGTAGTTGCAGATATTAGGTTTCTAGGGATATTCCTAGTGATGACAAAATCAATTAGATCAGGTATTTTTCTAGGATCTGCTGGCCAGTATATAGGTCTACCCGGAGAGACGAAGTCGATCATGTTTTTATAAATTCTAAGCGTACTGTAGAGCTGCCGACCTTTGCGATTTATTAGTCGAGAACCCCAATAGGTATGCTTAGCATTAAAGTCACCAGCGGCCAAAAATCTTTCACCAAGGGTATTAAAGAAGTTTTGAAACATACGTATTTTCTGATATTGAAAATCAAGGTGGTAAGTAAACAGCTGACAACGTCAGGTGACCACATCTCCCATGTATCCTAATTAGAATGCTAGTACCGCCATGAGCTTTTCCATCTGGATGATTAGTCGTGTAGACTGAATAGCCCGGTATGGAAAAATTGTTTTTACTTGTAAGGTGAGTCTCAGTCTTTATCCTCTAGATATCTAATGATTTCTAGTTTGTGATGAGAAACGCCATTTGCTTTCCAAAGAGTTCATTTTAAATGACTCATTATGGGGAATTTAATTTTACTAAGATTTTAGTTTGGAGTTTCATCATCTCTTGAAATCAATTTTGCATCATCAAGATCGACTGATTTAGGGTCTGTATCAAAATCTGCAGCATACTAGATACATTGCAATTTTGTGGTTGCACCACTGGATAATTATGAGTATTTTGTTTGGGAATACACGTAGTTTCAATTGGCTGGGATATTTGTGACTTAGATTGCAAAGTAATGATCGTACTACGCTGCTGAGATTCTGAGATTCTGAGCGTAGGGAACTAGCATACGATACATTTGGTATTGTCGTAGATGGAAGACTCGAGTCTTTGGATTCTTTTGTTGCTGCAATCGGCTTTTTATCTCCTTGTATAAGGGACAACGTCTATAGTTTGCTGCATGATTGCCTGCACAGTTACTGCATTTTTTATGTTTAAGATCATCGCGGTTGAGTGGACAGTACTACATACACCCTTGCTCAAAATAATAGTGGCCCACAGCACACTTTCAACTATAACATAAGAAATAAAGATTTTATTTAAAAATTTAATAAAAATTGAATAAAAAAACAGATGCAAATTGTTTCACTGGATATATTCAAGTGTAAAAATACAGAAAAATAAACTTAATTATTAGATAAAGTTTATAAAAGAATCTATGATCGATAAACATTTTAAAACACAAATTAGACTTCTTACTCACTTACTTGTAGTATTACAGAAAATAAAGAAAAATGATAAAAATGTAATAACAAAATATATAACATATTTTGAATCAGTTAACTAATATCCTGTTTATTCACCAACATTTTGAATTGCTTTCCCTACTTTTTTTGGCATACTATTTATTAATCAAAGCCCAAGAGGTGTCTATGAGTGTCTCATATCATATTTTTTGAACATACTCCCATAATTGTTCTTGATTAGTGAAGGTTTTTTTTTCATCAATTTATTTAATCCGGCGATTGACTCGGCCACTCTAAAACATTGACATTATGATCTTCAAAGCATTTTTTTTTACCAGCTTAGCTGTCTATCATGCTAATGCAACGCAACGTACTCGTAAAGGCATGTTTTCCACAGTATAGGGTAAGTAGGTGTATTTTCCACAATCTCCTTCCACTCGGCTGCTGTCATATGGTTAGTAGTTAGAAATATAAGGACTGATTCTATACCAAGGAAAGCATCCCCAAACCATAACGTTTCTATTTGCGTGCTACGCTGTTTCTTTTTTTTTTTTTTTTGAAAAGGACATGATAATCTTTGTTATCTGGACGACATACATTCCTTTCTGAATCTGTGTCTTCGCTTAATCAAATTTGTTATAATTTTATTGACTATTGTGAAGTTCTAATAACATATTTGAAGCTCAGATCTGATTAAGTATTTACAATAGTACAATAGACAATTGATTAAAAGGCATTAAAAATTTCACAAAAATACTTATAAATGAACTTATTTAGCTTAAGTAACTAAGTACTAACATGGACAAAAGTATTTTGACAAAGAAAAAATTTTGTTTATATCTTTCTTATTAATGATAGAAACAATCAGAAAAAAAGCATGATAATAGTTTGATAATCAGCTTCCAAAAAAACATATATTTGTAGTTCTGAAATTAAAAATTATAACTATTTCAAAAATGTTGGAGTACAAATGTATTTTGACAATACATTGCTGTTCCGAATAAATGAGGAAAAAGCAAAAATTTATGATAATAATAGCAAGATTAATGAAAAATATAGCCTCCTCTGACGTTGATCACCTATTGCAAATGCTCACGAATCGATTTTACCAAATTTTGAATTGTTTCCAATGAAATATCCTTCCAAAGTCCTTCGACCTTAGTAATAGTCTCTTCATGCGGTCTTGTTAATTCTAAGTTTCTCTTTCTTTTTATGTATGCCCATATATTCTCTGTTATACAATATTAAGATCGAGGCTTATCAAATATGTTTATTTCCATGTTTCTCAGGAAATCGGTTATCATGTGGGCATATACATATTCTTATACAATTGCATTATATTGTACATAGTTCCACCTCTAATAAAAATATTATAGTTAACAAGTCCATAGCACAAAGTATTCTTTCCATTCGATAATGAAAATGTACTACTATACTAATATGTATTTATACTATGCGTATGCAGCAGATATATTGAATATGTATGTAGTTTTTGAAAAAAAAAAAAAAAAATGTCTACATATAATAAAGTTGCATGGCAGCAGCTCAATTCAGTTAATCACTTTTATTGCACACAAATTTGTGTGTACGAATATTCATTCATGTATCTTTGTATCTATGTATGTATGTAGTATGTATCTATGCAATAAGGCGTCTTTACTTGGGGAACATTAGGCGTTAGCAGGCACCAATTGGTGAGACCAACTTGTGGTTACTGCTGCTGCCATAGTCGCCGATAAGACGCATATGTTGCGGATGTTGTAAACAGACAAATGTACAACATTTTGAGACACTCGTAAAGAAAAAAAAAAAAAAAAACCAAAAAAGAAGAGAAATAGACAAATCAAATGAGAAATAAAGAACTAATAAATTAATGAATGAACATTTGTTGCAAAAATGCAAACAGTGCGTTGGAAAAGTATTTATACAACTAATACTATTTATGTGATTTATACGAGTATATGAATATATGAAATATTATACGGAATCGTGGTCAGTTTATCTACTCGCTTCCTGGAAAAGATTTAGAAAGTTTGCTTTATATTAATTAAAAATTTAAATAGATTAGATGTCATGGGTCTTTAGAATTTCCTATAACTATTCAGTGGTTATTTCCACTGATTGTCTGTGGTATCACAACGGTCTCCAATGGCCTATTTAACGTAACTTAACTTAAGATGTACACATGTATATAATTTTTATTGTATTTTCTATACATATTATGTCTGATATAATTTCTCAGCATCTTACATGATATTAAATGAAATGAAATGAGTTTACATAGCACTACGATCTTCTATGTTAATAAAGGGCGATCATTTCGGAATTGAAAAACTATAACATATAGCAACTCTACCGATATCTACTAATTTTAAATCAACGTAGGAATGCAAAGCTTTGCCCGAGCTTTGTGCGGGAATGACAGAAATAATGAAACTTAATTCATTTTAAAATATAATAAGTACATATATCTCTAAACTTTATATGTAAAATTTGATTCACCAATTCCGACATTTTCGGTGATCCGAAACACAATGTACTTAACACAAATTCATCATGCTAGACTTTCCTTGACAATTCCATTAAAATCAATTTCGAAGTCTATGGGGAACAGACATACATGCATATGTATATCCCGAGTGCCAAGCACCAAGGGGTGACAACGTGGTGGCTGCAGAGAACTATGTTAGAATGTCTTGACAGACTTTATGGAGAATTAGACCATCGTTACAGGGCAATGAATGATATTCTCAAAACATTTGGTGTTGTTTAGCCTAAAACTCTGCTTATCTCAACAAAAGAAGAACTACTTGGTGTAGTTCCAAACCTGACAAAAATATATGATGAATTTTCTGCAGAGGACATTATTTTGGAGAGGTGCCACTTCGAAGCCACCTGCAGAAACAGAGGACATAATTAGTTAATTTCAAATAAATGACACAAATTTTAAGCAAAACACTCAAAATCTTAATAAATTTCATCAATTTTTTTTTTTTATTGATGGATAATAGTTTGACATTTTTGTTCTATATTTCGTGATATCCAATCTATCGAAGTATATTAACATACTTAAATAATATATATGTTTAACATTTTATGGTGTTTCCAGCTAATCAAAGTTTTCAACCATTTATCTTTATTTATAAAATTAAAATGGAGATCATTTAATGAAGATAAATAATAATTACTGTTAACTTTTAGTACAATTACTATGCTAAATGTATGGGGTGCGCCATATTTTATGTCGGTATGTTAACATTGAATAACATTGAATACAACATCAATTAAGTAGCCGCCTTTATTGGCCACAGCAAAATGTGCCCTTTTTGCTGTTTTTTCTAATACATTTCCGAGCATCTCGGGCGGTATAGCGATGATTTCGGCACGAATGTTTGACTTGAACTCGTCAATGGCCTGTGGCTTGCTGGCGTACACTTTTCTTTTCAAATAACCACACAAAAAGAAGTTCGGAGGAGTGAAATCTGGAGATATGGGTGGTCACTCAATGTCGCTTCTTTTTGACATCAGACATTTGCCAGTATACCAAGAGACGTAGATGGTCTGATGGCAATGTTATTTGTGTTAATTTGATTTTATATGGAAACAAATGCAAATCATCAAAATGCGTCGCAAAATGGTGTCACTGACGTCAAAATGCTGAGGTGACGATACCACACTTTTGGGTTCTGGGCAACGCTTTCTCTCTCTGACCGCTTCAATCAGTTGATTGAAACGTTTTCTTCATTGATAAACGGCATGTTGACGATCTCCCAGTGTCCCGTGCTCAACAAAATTCAACACCAAATGACGAATAGTATTATCAGACGGTGACTGTTAGCCACGATATTTTTGACGATAAGCACGTTAAGTTAACACAACTGTACGACTATTTTCAATGTAGTACAGCGTCACTATTTCGGTTCGATGTTTCGTTGTGAAGCGATTCATAGTTAAATTGTACTAAATTGAGTTTTGAAACACATGTCTACTCAAGTCAATCGGTTGGAAAATGTCAAATTTATTCAGCGTTAATTTTTATTGTTATTTTTATTTCAAATTTATGCAAAGTGGACACATTTTATAATTAAAATCAGAACATAGGTTTTGCGATTATCTTCGCATTATCTTTGTCATCATAATGATGCTCACACAAGAATTTTGCAGTGTGTGTGAATACAATCCCGGAAAATGTTCTATGACCCCACTTTGAGAAACTCCAGTGTGTTAAAGGCTTCTGTAGTCAAGGCTTCATAGAATAGTATAAAAATGATGTAATAGATTAGCGCAATATATTTATCAAAATTTTGTTTTATTGCTTACCGAAATATCTTATTGCATCACTTGTTATAGTATTTCTCCGAAAGATAGTTTTTTTTCACATTAAATTTTGTTAAGAAATGCCAACATATATTTTATTTTATTTTTTTTAATATGACGGATATTTTATATAAATTAAGTAATGCAATACATGTGACCAAAACTACTGCTCAGCTCAATAAATATTCTCTAAATAAATGACTAAATATCTATATCAGAAAAATCACCTTAAATCAAAGTCAATGATGAAAAGAAGGGATTAATTCTGGTGACACAGTTTTTTACTATGCTTAAACATTTTCTTGATAAACTGTATAAATGCAAAGTGTAAGTATATTGTATGATATGTTTAGATTGTATAAACATAAACATACTAATTAGATTTCAAGTAATGTTTACTGCGATTTTTTTTTCTGTAATATTATTGGGTTTTTAATTGGAAAGACTATTGAAAAGTATTTACAGAATGTCAAAAATAGCAATAAGAGAATTTAAGTTTCTTGAGCACGCGTTATAGGTAAACGGATAAACGGACTCACAGTTGATTTGACAGATGTTGCCTGATGTTTTGGTAAGATTAACGTTTGACCAATATTAAATGAACGCTTGAAAGAACAATCGTACGGTTCCGGATCGAAATTGTAAATGAGAGGATCTGACATTTGGCTTGACTTCTATGCAAAGTGCAAAAATGGCGGTAAACATTCTCTATGAATGTTAGTTAAGACCTTGAGTTATTAAACATAAGGTAATAAGCATGTTTATGAACAAAGTATTGTATTGTAATTATGCACTTAAAATATTATTTTGGCTCGTGCAATTATGTAGTATATCAAGCATTCAAATGTTCATTCATTCATTCATTTAATGGTATATGTATTTATTCATTGAAAGTAGTAAAAAAAAATATATATAATTCATTTGAGTTTATTTTCATTTACAATTGTTGACCGCAGCAACCGCAAGAAAAAAGGACTTTAATTTTCAGTTGAGTTTTGATAGTTCCAGTTTTGACAGTTTCGCATATCATTGTAGACTCGTAAAATGCTGTTCTTGTCTATTATTTTATCCTTTACACATATCTATGTATGTATGTATGTATGTATGTATGGATACAATATGTAGTGAGAGAAGGTTTTATTCTTTTATCCTTATGCTTGTAACACTTTGCAAGTGAGAAACTAAGAGAATTTTTGAAATAACTAAGCTGAAATTGGAAATACGAAAAATGTGTCCATTTTGTTTTAAATTTCTATATAACATTTTGTGTAATATGTTTCAATTGGAATGCCTCGATATTTGGATTTTAGTAAAAAAAGAATTATTCATTTCTAGAGAAAGGAAAAATCATTTTTATTGTATTACAATTGATGCAACAATTGAATTGATCTAAGCTTTATATTATATCGTCGGTAAATGCACCAAGTCTATATTTGTACATATAAACTTTTCAACCCCATTTCCTCCACTATTTGTCAATCGATTTTCTTTTTTCTTCTTTTGTTTAGTAGCGATTTGTGAGCTTTAGTGTTATCGATAAATTTTTGTTTAAAAATTTGAAAAGTTAAAGTACACAATGATATCCATGTTCCGATAGAAAGTGCATGGGGCGATTTTTATAAAAAAAATATTTTTTATTGCGTCGTAGCTAAGAAATTTTATATGCAATTTTAATCCCTGGAAATATCATTTTGGCCGGTTGAATTTTCTGATAATTTAGAAAGTATGATAGAATGTTAGTAGAATCTACCATATGTACGAGTATGTAAGTCTAGGATATACATAAAAGGTATGTAACAATTCGTTGAAACTGAAATAAATGTTTTCTCTGTTTGTTACAGATGTGTTGTTATTTCCAGTATCTACTATTTATGTATAAAGTCCTGCTGATATTTTATTCTTTTGTATTTTTAAAAACACGCAACCTTGGCTTTGTATTGAATTGGTTGAAGTTGATATAGAAGCGCGGGCATGCTCACCATCAGACGCGCCTCAACTTGCTCAATATAATCTAATTTTTATAATGTTTATAGTCTACTACTACTTATACTACTTATGTAGTATTTGAAATTATTTCTTTTTAATTGTATCTGTCTCATGTTCAATTTACTTCCTTTTCTCATTGTGTATTGTGACCGCAATTTGTTTTTTATTTTTTGTTCTCTAATGAGAAAATTAAGGTTGAGTTGCACACTAATGACACGCTGTTGCAAGGATAACAATAACAAGAATAGTAAGTAGTAAATAAGTAGTAGAAAATAAGTAAGCAAGCAAGTAAGTAAGTAAGTACGGAGAATGAATACCTTCTTTTGATCTACAATTGTATTTTAATGTGTAGAAAGTGATGAAATGTGTTGCGCTGTCATCCTTTGATGGTTTAGTTTTTGAGTTGCCGCCACCGTCATCATCATCATCATCACTATCTATGTATCTCTCCTGATGTGATGGCAAGTAGCGTAAAGGAATCAATCAAATTATTAGACAAATTGTTTGTTGCCCTTTTTCTTGTCTTGTCTTTTCTTTTGTCTTTTCATGTCGTGTCTTCTTTTTCTTCTCATTGTTGTTACTTAAATTAACGAAATTGTAACAATTGTAAAAGAAAGAAACATTCGAAGATCATTGAACATGCGGTTAAATAAGGATATTTCCGTTTCCCATTTGATTCCTTAATGAAAACGACTTGAAATACTTTTTAATTGTTGTTGGCGTCAGTCGTTTTGAATTGTTTTTATTTTTTTTCAATTTTTTGCACCTTTATCTGAGTGTGAAACATATGTTCGATATGTTCAAGGACTTTATGCCACATTCTTTTTTTCTTCATCAACAGACAAACCTGCGTAGTTTTTGCAAGTATCTTGGCGTGGCGTAGGTGACGATACAAAACAAAAGATCTTCAGCTTTAAAGCGTTTTCTTGTAGATCTTGTTCTTATTATTGGTGGTGCAGCAGCAATAAACACGCGCCATTGAGCAGCAAGCAACACAAGATCGCAAAAAGGTGATCCAATAAGATTTTCATTCAAATGCGACAAACTACAAAAGTCCGTTTCTCGACATTTTGATTCTCGTAACTCTTGTCTTGTCTTGACTTGCCTTAGTTCTGAATGCCTTCACCAGCATCATCATCATGGATGCCTCCTTTTCCTCACCTCTTTTTGGTTTTTTTTTTTGTTTAATATTCTTGTTTTGCTTTGCCTCATTTCATGCCAATGGATTGCGATCCGATCCGATCCGATCCAATCTGAACTGATCCAGTTTAGTTGCGGTGCGGTGTATTACGTCTTGACAACATTTCTTGGATTTAACTTTGGTTTTGGTAAGGGTTTTGGCTTTGGCATCAGCATCACCATCAGCATCATCGGCATCTTTTGATATTATAATGTTCGTGTTTCTGCGTGGACAAACGTAATAAAATAACTGATCGTTGTCGCTGATAAGTTAATTTACTTTTAATGTGTTGAAGCCCTGCGCAAACACCTACTGCAGTTCAGTTCAGTTCAACAAAAAATTACAATAAAATGAAACTCCAAAGAGTTTTTAATATAGTATAAAATGAAGATCAACTCAACTCCTCTCCTCTCCACCCCGCTCAACTCAATTCAAGTCAAGTCCAATTCATTTAAGATCCCTTTGATTTTCAGACTGAATGTCTCTTGAGTTTGGAGTTTGTTATTTTTATTGTTTCTCGTTGGTTTTGTTTGTTTTTTTTTTTATTTCATTATTGTTGTTGCACTGATTTGTCAATGTTCGTTAAATTTATCGTGATCCAAATCAAGGGAAGAATACCAATTACAATAACAACAATAACAACAGCAACAGCAACAACAACAGCAAGAAAAACTGACAGACCAGAACTGACTGATAGCTTACAAATATAATGTTTTCCCCCTCCATTTTTCTCTGATTTAATACATAAGCAAAACTAAATTATTAGTTTTGGTCCTTTCAAACAGACTCAGTTACCACATACTAAAAAAGGATTGAAAGATTATTTTAAATAACAAGCATGAGTTGATACATAAGTATACTCGTATAGTAGCAGTTGAGTAGACTCAATCTAATATATTTACAATATATGAGTAGTATTGTATTATGAATATATATTATGAAGTCATTGAATGGTGGGCCAACTATTGGTCCGTTTTTGGTAAAAAATGGATAAAAGTTAATTTTTTTTCTACAAATTTCACTTTATTTGATAGATTGATTCTTCCGATTAATTTCGGCTCGAATTTTCTGTTTTAAGTAATCAATTGTTTGAGGATTGTCGGCATAACCTTTATCTTTTAATGTGCCCCACAGAAAAAAGTCCATCGGCGTCAAATCGCAGCTGCGAGCAGGCCATGGACATTGACAAAAATCAATTTCATCCAAATTTTGTACACAATTTTAATATTATTACCATACGCAGTACATTTGTCGGAACCAGCCAAATTTTTCAAATAAAAAAAAATTTTTGATTACAATTTAATTTTTTGTGTTATTTTTTACAATTTTAAGTTCTTTCGGTCTTAAAAAAAACACCCTTTACTATACTAGTAGACTGAGAGGTGGACAAACGAAAGCACGAAATAGAAATAGTTAAATCTTGAAAACAACACATTGGTGGGTAATTTTAGTTGTTGGTGGTCTGGTATTTCTTGCAATCTCAACAGTCGTCAATATCATTATGGGCCACTATTTCCACTTTTGGTCGCTTTGCATTGCTTTTACCAATTGATGTACATTTAGATGACTGACAGTAACATCAGGGAATACTATGGTGGTGGTTAAGATAAATACTACAGGCTCTGGTGATTACAGTGTTTAGCATAATAAGATATTTAATTTAATATAGAAGACAAAAACCAACAATTATTTTACACTTCACTTTAATTCTTGTATGAAATTGTGTGATTTTGAAATCTTAATTTTACGAAGATTTTCTAAAATTACTTCAATACCTACATACATACGTGTACATGTATGATTATATGTATTTGCTAAACAATAATTGCTTTAGATCCTTTGCTGCTACTATTGTCCTTTTAATCTTTCGATCTATTGATACCTAATTGGAATTCAAACTAATCGTTTTGCGCCCATTAGAAACTTTGGAGACAACTCGTGTTGACACCTGCAGCTCACAACGTTATATGTATGTAGTATAACGAAACAAAATTGAGCTGCCCTTAATTTTATGGCCCTCATCAAATGCCATCAAATAGCACCTTTTTTGTATTATTTTATTTTTCTTAGTTCAGAATGGTCAGAACACAATCGACAGATAGATGCCTTTTGCTAGAGCATCGTTTATAGTAGTTAGGCTAACAACATTTTGATTTTTGGTTTTGGATCGAGTGAGCTAGTATATGATAATCGTAAAACATTTTGTGGCATGACACCAACCTTTCGTCTTCGTTCCTACGTTCTGTAGTTTCTTCAATCTTTAATACACAAATAAGCTATAAATTGTGTTGTTATCATGAGATGCACAAAATGTTCTTAACACACTCTCACACTCTTAGTACAGGTTTCTTAAAGGTTTTTAGTTTGGTTATATTTTTTTGTGTATGTTTTTTTTTTTTTGTGATTTTATCTACAAAACAAAAAAAAACAAATTTAACTTTTAGCAGCTATGCATGTATGTCCGTCCTCATGAAGCTGATCAGACGACGAACACTATCAGCTTAATAGCCAAACACTTTGCGGTATAATGTTCCATGGACTTCACTTTGTAGTTTGTAGTTTCCTTGGCTTAGCAATTTCGGCGCGAACCTGTTCTACGCACCTCAATGAGAGAAAAAAAAAAAAAATACAAAATTGAAACCGAAAAAATCGTGTCAAAACATTTTGTCCACACTAAATGGATATAAATTAGGCAAATGGTTTCGATTTTTTCTTAATTCTCAACAAAACGATAACGAAGACGAAGACGACAACGACAACAACGATGATATTGAGTTGATGTTGACTTCTGCGATTAGACAGACATACAGACACAGTGACTGACCACTTTAAATGAGTTGATTTTCAACAACCATATATACTTAGTATGTATATGATGACATAAATACTTACCAACACTGCTTACGCTTCAATGACATGCCATAGATATGCTTCAAGCGCATTCTTTTATCGTCCAACATTTAATTTTCAATTCTCAGGCATGAAATTGTTGTGACAAAATAAAAAAAAAATCTATGTATAGAATTTTGTTGTCTGGTGTGAAGTGTTGCAGGTGAAGAACTTGAAACCTATAAAATGCATTCGCCAACACTGCTTAAAGACACACAAAACCCAACAAGGCAACAACTATGTCTAAGTCATGAAGTCTTAAACTTGATTTTTTTGTTTTCATTTCATAAACTGATCATGATGATGTTGATGATGATGAACTTTTACGAGCTTTTAACGAGGCTCTGCTGAATGCACATCCTGCCCTAACACTACTGACTAGGCTTACGTTCGCTTTAAGTAATATTGCAGCATCATAAAAATTATGAAACCGCCCCGCCTCCCTTAACTCTTAACACATTTGCTAGCGATCAACGAATCGATGATTTCCAATCGAATTGATAGTGTTGGATTGAATAGTCAGTCAGTCAGCTGCATTTTCATTTTCAATTCTTATTTTTATGACTCAATTTGAAAGACATAAAACTTCGAGGAATAGCACAATCATGAACCACTATAATGTGCAACATTGTTGTGCTGAGCGTAACAGTGATAATTGTTAATACTAAATACGCATGTATGTTTGTATGTATATACATTGATCGACATTGTTGACTCCAAAACATTATTATTACCTTGCAGCTGTAGTAATATCTTTGTATATGTATGTCTCATTGTCTCTTTGATATTTCCATCCAATAATCATAATTTTTTTATGTTCAATTAATCGGCTTCATTCATCGAATTAAGCGCATTGAGCATTCATAAACGTTTCTCACGAGTTTCTTAAACAAATGAAGACACAAAAAATAACAAAAAAAAAAAAAAAAATGAAGCAATTCTAAACAATTCCAATTGTGAAAAGAAATTCAACTTGAGAAATTCTCGTAGTGAAATATTATATGAAAAGTGAGCAAAAATGGAAAACAAAATAGTAAAAGAAGATTATCTTTGGCTATGCCGAAGTTTTAATACTTTTAATGCCCCTTCTAGTGGTCCGAGGGTCTTGAAATTTACTTGGTTGGTGCATATAGGTCAGAAACTTATATTGTCCTAATTTTAAGTCGATAATACAAAAAACAAAAAAGCTTTTCTAATAACTATATGAATTTGGATCCCGGTTTGTATGGCGGGTACCCCTTAGTGGTCCTTAGAATTTCATGGTTGTTGAACATGAGTCGGAAACTTATAGCTTCCAAATTTCAAAACGATAGTACAAAAAACCAAAAAGTTTTTCAAATAAGAACTTTAATTTGGATACTGGTTTGTCTGGGGGGGCACCCCTTAGTGGGCCGATTAGGCTGATTCCGACAAATGTACTGTGTATGTTAAAAAAAGCTCCTTGCTCAAAAACTGTGAGGACAAGTTTGCATACAAACACACGCACATTCATATAGACACAAGGACAGACGGACATGGCTAGATCAACTCGTCTCGAAGCGCTGATCAAGAATATATATCTACTTTATGGGGTATCCGATGTCTCCTTCTGTGTGTAAAAAAAAAAAAAATCAATTTGAAAACAAATAATTTAATTTATTAGTGGTAGAAATTAAATTGTTGCTAATTGCATCGATGGCGATGTCGAAGATAATGTTGCAGCGGCATCGGAGTTTGATTGGTGGTGTTGTTATTTCTTGAGAGGCTGCTGCTGCCTACATGACTATTACTTAATAAAGAAGAAGGAATGTTAGCAGCTGAGTCAAGAATACTTGATCCATTACTACGATAATGATGAGTTGCAGAGATTTGACATTCTTGTTAATGGTTCTGCTGTTGTCAATATTGATGATGATGAAGAATTTGATTTTATTAATGTAGGTGGTTTGTTGGTTTGTCTATGGTTGTTGTTGTTGTTACTAATTGTTGGCATTGCGAGTTTTGGTGACAATGATTGTTGTTTTTGTTTAATTTGATTAGCTGGTGATTGTTGAATATAATATTGTTATTATTCTTGTAGTTTTGTTTTGTTGTTATTTGCGATGCTGCTACTATTGTTCTTGTTGTTCTTGTTGTATATATTATTATTAATAAAAGTATATATTTATTATTATGACGGCTATTGCTGTTGTTGCTTGTGTGAATGTACCAGTAACACTTCCAAAACCAGAAAGACCGATATCACAAAATTATTATATTAAATTATTCATCGCCAATGCAGCATTTGCATTGACAACAGTAGTTAACTTGATTAATTATTTAATTAGGATGGAAAAGATTTACTTGTCTTGAAGCTAACTTGAAGTACACGATTACCCAATTGATAACCATTCAAAGACTGTATAGCAACAACTGCTTCCTCATAATTGGTCATGGTAACAAAACCATAGCCTTTGCATTTATTATTCTGCAAATCGCGTATAACCTAAATGAAGGAGAGAGAGAGAGAAAAGTATTGATATTTAGATTTAGGTTCTTTGAAATTTGTGTAGACCTTCTTACCTTCACCGATTGTACAGCACCGAAGGGGCCAAACAATTGCCACAATGCTTTCTCCTCAGTTTCGGGTATCAAATTATAAATGAAAATGCACCAACCAGCATTGAGACTAGCATTGGCCGGCAACATGTTGTTGGCCATTATATCACCTGTAAGTGGAGAATATCGCGAAATCACGGAACTACAACGGAATGAAGAAAATAATGAAACTCTTTCTTGTTAATGTTATATGGAGAGTGATGTTAGGATATCTGAATCTTCCAGCTGGCGATGCAGTAGCTGCTGCACTTGTCTGAAATCCGAGACTACGTGACTCTCTCTAGTTGTATATAGACCTGCTGTCAAGTGGTTGCAATATTTTGATCCTGCTACTCGGGTTATTTGCAAACTTAAAAACAATCGGTTTCTAGATAGCGCGATCTGCTTCAAAGCGTTGATTAAGACGTATAAATCCAACTCTTTTGGAGAGACCAGCAAGTGAAATGTACGCAGCAGCAAAAATGTAAATATTATTAATAAAAAAATAAAAAGTAATTCGGTTACCGAAGCTTACATACCTTTCACACTTTAAATAAAGCAATGAAGAATTTTGTTATACATAAGTAATTTTGTATACGTAAAGCTATTAGTTAAGTAAAAAATTTAAATTTGTTTAAAAAAAAAAAAAAAAACGAAATTATATTTACCTGGTCACTATGCTGATACTGTTTTTCTTCTTCTTCTCATCAGCATTCACAAAATTTTTTAAACTTTTCCTTTTTTTCCACCGGCATTTACCAGCTTTCTAGGGTGACCTTATACATTAGGTGGGTCATGTTAGGTGTTGCCAGATGGAAATTAGAAGACCTAAAATAGAAACATGAAAGCAGTACCTAGGATTTTATTTAATGAAAGAAAGGAACATAAATTTAAATTAAAATTATTTAGATTAATTATTGTAGATAGGAGACGTTTCATTATAATGTCATCATATTTTAGGGACACGTGGACCAAGAAAAATAAAAAATCATCTTACTTTTTGAACACACCTCGTACATATGTCTAAGTGATATATCAAAACTGGTCCTAGATGCAAGATTCTGATATCTTTATGGACCTTTAAGTCAATGCATGGCTTCGTTAGACTGAAGTAACCTAATCAAACTTAATATGCAGATATGTTTTATAAAATTTCTTCAATATTGGTTTCCCTCCTTAATAAGGATTTTTTTCTTGTCCATCATCATTGGAAAACAAATTTGAAATTTCTTGCAAATATCGAACAAGTTAATTAAGAGATTGAAAACCAGGGAAACCTCCCGTGGCCGGACACTCCTGCTTCCAGAGAAATTGTCCGAACGCGGGAGATGTGCGCCTGGTGGAGTTGTCGTGTATAGTATGTGTGAATCGTAGTACAATTTGACAACTTGGAAGCCTTGTGGAGTTAAACAGTTTTTCATCAGCGAATGTCATTTGGCTTTATTTCTTGTGAAAATACAAATACGTAAACAATTGATTTACCGTTGCTATAAAATTTTACCTCATCGCTAATTAACGCACTGATAGTTTTTCCATTTCTTGCACATTAATTAAATCTATTTTTTCTTTTTATGAGAGTAAATTTAGCGGAGCCATTTTAACTCTAATGTGGATGCCAGTTTTGGTACCCTTATTCCGGACACAATGGTCTGGTCAGTCTTATATGGGATATTGGTGGAAATTATATAGTGCTATGTACCTGTTATATGTCTATGCGTGTGTCTGAGTGTGTAGTGTATATATTTATGTCATTTTCATTGTGTGTTCAGGTAAATTTGGGTGGAAAAAAGGCAAAAATCCGTAAGTAAAAAATTGAACAAAATCCATACAAAATTTAAAGAATTGCAAAGGGGTCTGGCAACATCATGATGTACAAGATTGAGATTACAAATTCAAAATGCCTATATCCCATTATTTTACTTAATTTTTTTTTTACTAACACACACTTAATATTAGTTGATTGGAATCTCATGGCTGTAGTTTAATTCTTTGTACTTTTAAAATCAGCTGAAAGTCAAAAACGGTGTCCGTTTACTACAACAAACTACTAGTGACCGGCACAAGCTATCGTCACCAAGCAAAAAATTATATTCATCAAGTCTTTTTTAATAAAAAAAATAAAGAGTAAGATTTTCAGGCCTGGCACACTCCTTCGTCGTGGTTTTCAATACACGACTGTGGGTCATGTGAACCGTCACTAAAGTATTATAGCAAACGGGAATCACCGAATTGCACACAAGTTTTGTTCACGAGTTTTTTTTTTTCGTAAGAAAGTGCTTTTTGTCCGCCTAGAGAGAGATGCGTTTATATGAAAAGTAAATAAATATAGTGTCCGCATCCGACCAAGGGAGGATCAGCCCACTAAAAATATAAAAAAAAATTTGAGACCAAGATATTTGTCTGGCCGCGGGTTATGTCCGCCTGGGGGAGCTGTTCGCGACTAGAGATTCCATTGTCTTTTCTTAGATGAAACAGCAAATATATAATATATATAATAAGGGTTTTTATCTTCCATCAGTAGCTCTTAGACTGCGGACCATGTGGTCATGTCATCATCAGAGATTTGCGAAACTAACGTTTTAATATTTTCTAGTAGTAAGCATGTAGTGCCAATGAGACTTATGTTCTTCCCCCTGGTTGAAGAGGAGTTACAAGTATCCTATCAATAGTATGAAATTGTGTCCATAAAAAACATATATATTTAAGAAACTCTCACTTAATTCTTATCATTCTAATGGAAAATTATTTGTTACAATTGAGTTCATCAGATTCAGAAGAAGCTGCATTTCCAAACAAAGTTATTACAATGAATCGAAATTTGCCATAAATTTGAGTATCGGCATTTCATCAATTATGTTAATTATTGTATATTGCAACAATCTGTTAGCTTGCTTCATCATCATTATAACGAATAATTATGAAATCAACAATGGGAAAAAATTAAAATAGTTTGGTTCAAATAAAAAAAGAGAAAAACTTAAAATGCGGTCAATCAGTCAGTCAGTCTTATTAAATGTGAGTATACCATATATGGTAGAAAAGTGAAAAAAGAGAAACACATACAATATTTCAACGTATCGAGTCAGTCGAAATAATAATAACAATAATATGTAATAATGTACTTCATGATTATAAGGATGTAAAAGAATAGAAAAGAAAAGAAAAGAAAAGGAAGGAGGCACAACCATTGTGCCGTGTCGTGTTGCTAATCGCATGTGTGCTTGAGTGTTGCATGTATAGGCATGAAATATATAGAATTTTAAAAGTCAGTTGGCACCGCAATTGGTGATGTTGAAGGGGCAACAATGAAAACACGAGTGGAATGTCGCTCAATTAAAATTGCGCAAACACAAAACAGGACAAAGGACATTGAGCAAGCAAAGCTCATATATGAGTGCTCATGTGCATGTAGTTATGTGTATGATTGTGTGCGTGTTACATAACGTGACGTGACATAAATGCATGTCATGTTCACAATGTTTGCATGTTGCAAGTTCGCGCGCCAAAAACTATGCAACACAATTTATTCTTTATTTCTTTCTTTCCTTATTTTATTTGTTCCTTTGTTTCTTCACTTTTTCATTAAATTGCGCAATCAAATTAACAACAACTACAACAACAACAACAACAACAACAACAACAACGCGAAGAAGAAGAACAGAAACAACAATAAGTACAACAAAATGCAACTAACTAACTCTTAATAGCAACAACAATCTGCTAAATAAAAGCCACCGACAGTCAATCAATTAGGCCATTTGCCATGAAAGCCGAAAAAAATGAAATAAAACGAAGGACACCCAAGAGCCGACAATGGTGTCACCAATGTCGAGAAATAAAAAGAACATTTTTATAACATGCATTTGCATATCCCAAGCCTATGGCCCTCGCGCTAACAAGGGCCCCGTGGCTTATACTTTATTTAGGTAAATTGTTGGCAACAACGAACAGTAAGAGCATCAATGTGGATGACAAAAACGAATAAGAAAAGGTTTAGAACAAAGAACAAACTTAATGAGCAATTAATAAAGACACCAAAACTTTTTCAATCTAGGATAATTTGTTAATCGAGAGAAATTGAACTTCGTTGTGCCTTTCCAACTTCATATATGATGTCATCACACTTCTTAGAATTTCAACATTTTTATTGTGATTTTTCATTTTTAAATCGTTAATTTATCTGGAGACTAATTGGTTTTGTGTGTCTAATATATAACTCCTCAAAGGGAACTAATGCTTTCATATGTGTAACTTAACTTAAAACGAAATCATACTGCAGTTAAATATGAAAATAAATAATTACTATATACTTAGTATTTTGGTGGTCAGTATTTTGATTACAATACTAAAAACTACATATCTAAGGGAAGATGCGCCCCAAAACTCGCTTATGCATAGCTTACTCTGACCCTGTGTATTTGGTATTGGTATTTTGATTAGTATCTTGTCTTTCTTTTAATTAGTAAGAGTATATTTTTTTATTTGTTTGAGTTCAAAAGATTTTTTGCATGCATCATCTGAATGATTGATGTTTATAACTGAAGGATTGGTATTTGTTGTTAAGATTTATAAAGATACTTAGTAAATTTTATTTGATTTCTAATTCCTACTTCGATGGAAGTTAATGTGAATTCAAACTCCAGTCAGTCTTCATTTTCATCACTTCACCATATTCATCATCATCGTTAATGACGCATTTTGATAGAGTTGTTAAAATCTTTTGACATTTTCATTTATTTAAATTAAATTGTACATACGTAAATATTTATTTTTTTCTTCCACTTTGATTGGGTCTTGATTTCTTGTGGTTGTCATTTGATTTTAAATTTTTTCATTCAAGATTTCATCTTGTGTTTGCTTCATCTTATTGTTGCCTCTTTATTATGTCTTTCATTACTTTGAAATAGACAAAATGACAAATGACATTTGTATGATTACTTGATGTTGTTTGATGATTGTTTGGATTTTATTGTTTTATGTTTTGATTCTTGTTTAGTTTCTGGTTTTCTTTGTCTATTTACGATTAAATTTTGATCAAACAAAAATTGTATTTTATTTTATTTTTTTTAAGATTAAGAAAGAAGTGGGGAACTTTTTTTAAGGCCATTACTTTTATAAATATTATTTTTTTTTTAGTATTCAAAGAATAGTTTCCATTGGTTTTGATAGCTGGAACTCTATAGACAAAATTAATGGTATATTGAGAAGTTTATGCTTTAACATGGTAGAAAATATGATTTAGACAGAATTAGAGGATTAAAACCACGACTTGAAAATGAACTCGTCTATCCTCTCTTAGACACACTAAAGATATTCTTTGGTCATTATATAAAGTAAATAATACTTAGTTAATCTATTTATTATTGAAATTGAATTTTTATTTATCGATCCAGTCATCCATCCATTTATCCGCCAATACTTGCAACATTTACATACATCTCTATATTATTTAACTGACATAAAAACCAAGTCACCAATATGTTCTTTTTTGAGCCATTAACATCAAAATTTTTTTTAAAAGTTTCAAGTAAGACTTCTTGAATTATATTGTCTCTGTATATTTTTTTTTTTTAGTTTCCTGTGTGTAGTTATAAAGTTTACTACAATATATGATCCTTAAGTACTAGACTCAATGGTCTTGGAATTATTATTTTTAATCCTTTCGCAAGACTTCTTTATATCAGATTGTTAGGATTTGTTAAGAAACCTCCAAAATATCAAAATTACCAAATAATCTTCTATGAACATTTTGTTGTGTAACTTATAACTTACAAGCATTCCCGTCCCTGCTTTGCACGGGTTGTTTCCATCATTATATTCTCTCTGTTACACTTTGAGTATCAGCAAACAACACAGTTTGAGTATCAGAAAATTGTTTTTTTTTTGTTCTCAGATCTCTGGAACGGGGACACATATCGGGATCAAAACTATCCTATATTCAAGCCGGGAATCAACCATACACATTCACAATTCAATTCAATGCAATCAGATGAACAGTATGGCAACGGATAACATACGAACAATTTAATATATTATTTTTTTATTTAAAAGAAAATAGACAGTAGAAGCACTGTTTGATTTCTTACTAAATATCAAACTTGTTGTGCGTAACAGGGGTAACAACCCTACCTTTCGCAACAAGAACCGGACAGATGATATTGACATAATCCTGGCGTCAAACAGCAACTCCTTGACCATCGATAACTGTCATGTTTCTTTCTCAGTTCACCTTAGAATATGCTACGATGTAAGATGGCATAAGGAAAAACAAATCCCATATGGAGCTTCTGGACTTAAATATGTTACAGATATGCTAGGAAGAGCTTTGTTTTTAATCCGGAGTAGATAAGTAAGATAAGTAAGTTCATAGTTCTCACAATGTGAAATCATCGACCGAAACCATAACTCAATTAGGTACTTCGAAGGCGGCCAAGGAGATTTGAATGTGAGGGATATGATAGGAACGAAAAGGATAGAATAGAATAGGATAGGACTGATTGATAAAAGATGTCCTATTTGGATTGCTCTTAGCTTCAGTGTCTTTACAATTACTGAGCCTCTTACAATCTCAAAACCTGCCCAATTAACTGACCTCTAAGATCCAACCGCAATGTGTGGTGAATTGATGAATTGGGCAGTTTGGAAAAGGTACCATTAGGAAACCTGGCTCTGTTCTAGGAATCTTCAAGTTGGTTTTAGAGGCTCAAGGAGATCTCTGGGACCAACTAGGGACTGCCATACGTTAACTTCAAGTCCATCTGCCACACCAACCATTCCCCCTCTTTTCGTCACCCTTCCATAATCAGGCATCACAATGGATCGTAAGGCTTCTAGGTTAACTTACGTGTGCTCGCGAGCAGCCTGTCTAACCTAACCTAAACGTTATCCTTTGACAACAATAACCTTTCACCTGATTATCTCATGGGAATAATTTGATTCTGTGTAAAGTATAAAAATAAACATAGTAGACAAGTTTTTCTTAAATAACATTAATTCCAATTATAAACTTATAAATTTATTATTACACAAACTCTTGATAAGCATAGACATACAGAAAATAAACAAATATATACAAATATCGATACACAATTAAAGAAGAACGAAACTTACCATGCTTGCAGATGTATCACCGGTACAGAAAGAATCATCTGTTGCGTAAGTAATTTTCAACTTTTGCATCTAAATTCATTATTTGTCCTATATTGGCTTTATACTTAGATCCAATGAGATTGCTAAGCACCTAAAATCCTGGATCTGTGATTTAGAAACTTCAAAAGAACCAGAGGCTAGGTAAGTTGTTTTGTAACATAATTTTACCATAGTTGAAAATATGTATTTTTAACTTTGGAATTATGTTAGGATTGCATATTATGTAAAAGATTATAAGGACTTTATAGCCGCACGCACCATACAGCGCTTTGCGCGTGGTTGGATTAAACGAAGTGAATTCGTAAGAATTCGAAATGCCGTTAAAATCATTGAAAGGGCTTGGCTTTCATACAACAGTCGTAGAAATAAGTTTAAATGGATGGAAAATGAATTACAAGCCAGAGTCTTGCAGAATTTCCATAGAAGTGCTACAATAATTCAAAAGATCTTCCGTGGCTGGCGGGTAAGAGAATTCATAAGCAACTTTCCAGCTTTAAGGAATCTACAGGAAGATGTAGTCATCGAACTAATGAGTTGCATATCATACAAATTGCACCATTTACTAAAAGAACGCAAGATACCAGGAATTTATTCCATAAGAAACTCTAAGTAAGTAGTGATGATAGTAAAATAGTTATTTAGATTCATGTTTCACATTTATTTGGTCAGTTGCTTAAATAAGGTCGAAGAACTACTCAGTTTGCTTTCATATCGCATCGTTAACAGAAATAAGATATCTGAGCGTTGGATAAAGGCTGAAGAGTTGAAACGAAAGAGATTCAATCATGAGGAATATAAATTTTTAACACCGGCTCCATATAAAGGACCGAACTTTGGACAATTTTGCACGGAACCCAATGATGAACCTGCATTTGAATACTATGATCGACGTATATATAATATTCTAAAAATGTATATTAAAGGATTACGCAAGGACACATTGGCTCCAAAATTAGAAAAACGTCATGCTAAAGGTAAATTTCACCTCATATTGTTTCTATTAAACTTGTTATAAATCAATAATACTATTCTATCATAGAACTTAATGCTGATAGGATTAATACGGATATGTGTAAACGTCATGATTTCTGTTCAACCGTCATTGATAGCATGCAACGTTGGAGTATATGGGATGATGACAGTTTTACTATCAAAGGCAATGTCTTTGATAGGCCTGAAAATGTTGAGTTCTTTTTGAATGAAGTCAATGCCCTATTAAATGTCTATGATTATAGTTGCCATTGCAATATGTAAGTTTAAAAATTTACAAAAAAAAAAAAAAAAAACAAAAAATTAATGGGAAAAATTTATTTTCAAAATAAACCATGTACGAATAGAAGTAAGTTCCTTAAAGAACTTAAAAACATACTACTTATATAAACAAATAAATATGTTAATAGTTTTCAAGCAATAATAAATAAAAAAAATTTTGAGTTCAATAATACCAAGTTTTATACTACTAATACTACTTATTTAAAACTTCTTCATTTTACTTTTAATTTAGTAGGTGAGATATTATATTTATTTTTCTTGACTTTCTTTTACAGTTCAATTTGCACTACATTAAAATATATTATATCTTTAGTCTGATACTTGTCATACATTATCGGAACCCAATAACTTCTACTAAATATGTATATCCTATATACTACTATCAGCATGACAATTTTAATTGATATAATCATGATTTATATAGGTACTGCAATAGTTTCTTATTTACTCACTACATATTTCTAATTAAAATGTGGCTTAGATAATAGAATTTATGGAAGAATTTTGAACTAATAGATGAGGGTTGCCATTTATATTTTTGAACATATTTTGGGAAAAGATATTCTCCATAAACATTTGTTTTCGCTTGAACGCATAAACCGCTTCATCAGTTGTCGAAAAACGATGATTTTGCAATTTGATTTTGATGTGGGGGAACAAAATCGAAGTCATTGTTTGCCATAACAGGATTATACGGCATTAGACCCATCAAACGTTTTGGGTTCTAGAAAAGTATCTTGTGTGACCCGGCGTGTTAGATCTTGTTTCGAAATGGTTGTATGCCATTCAGAATTGACCGTACTACGTTGCGTTTATTTTACTGTATAATGCTGCGCAAAGCTTCTGAGTGAACTCACTCTTTGGTATGGAGATGACGACTAGCCAAAACTTCAGTCACAACACCCGGTTGTATAACGCAACTCTACGTCGAGTTTAAAAACTCGATTTGCATCTGGTTAGATTTCGTACTGGTTTAAAATCCAAATGATGAGCGGCAGTAGTCGATTTAGTTTAACGTCAACATCTGTCGCGAAAACCTAATATTACGATACCAAACATAAAGTTTGATAAACGTTAATCAGCGTTCGCGGATATATATCCGCAAGAATCAAATTCAAGTCATACTTATTTTGGTCATGCGACTCACCCCTACGTCTGGAGTTGCGGCCTACCTTAAAACTGCGCTGCTCTTTGTGTCACAGCACCCGGTTGTGTAATGCAACTGCACACTGAGTTAATACTCTACCCACATATAGGTAATAACCACAGCCACAGGGATATCCCCATAAAGGGGCCTACTCCACTGGTCAGGACGGAACAAGTTCCGTGGGCATCTGACCACTCGTGGCACCAGAAAAGATCCTCTGGTCTGACTTTCGTATCCAAGATACTTCCAATTCAAAATCTAAACAGTTTATGGGCTGGTACCCCAAATATAAACATAGCTTTCTGGAATACAATGCAGGTTTGCTAAACCACAGATGGCACAGTATACACTATATTCATGGATATAGCTTTCTCACTGTTAGGAGCGAGGTGTATTTCTACGTCTTCTGGCAGTCTGGCAATGATGAGTGACAATAGGAATCTCGCTAATCCATTTATATACGTCATTAATTAGATGACTATTTTAAGAGAGTCATAGTTACTACTGCCATTTAAACATTCAGAGTACTGGGCATATACCACATTGTGTAAGCACCCGCTAGGTCTATCACAATGCTTTGTTTTCCAAACAAGTCCGTGTTAGTTCTGAATTGATTGTTAATTGATAGTGGTTACACTCATTTAAAAATTTTAATAACAAAACATTTAAATTCAATTAAAATATAGAATTGTATGGGGAACAAATTAACATCTCATACAGAATAGCAATTCTAGACCATATGTTAATCTTCAGAGCCAATCCTTATTTCAAAAATGTGGATCTAATTTACCTTTATCTATGTACATAATTGACTAGAGACTCTTCACATTTGATTGGGCAGGATTTTTTCACACAACATTGGCAAGATGATGAAAATTTGCCATTCTTAGGAATCAGGAAACTGGATGTGAAGATTTGTCATGGTTTGCAGGTTCACTCCAATCACAATTTTGTAAGTTGTCAAAATTTGTTTTCTTTTTCCTCATTTGATGTGTCAAATTAATGATATTTGTATAACCGACTATGTATGTCTATGATATATGTTTCGGTATAATCGACCAACATTGATAACGGGAAATGGATTCACATAAATAACAAAAAAAAAAAAATTAAAAAAATTAAATTAAAAAAATAAATAAATAAATAAATTGTAGAAATTCATAAAAGCTAAAAACAAATATTAAAGTAAAAGAGAAAAACAAAAACTTAAGTATTTCAAATTGCAATTGTGCCACCAAAACAACAGCAACAACAATTGCAACAATTGGATTTATGCATTCGGTTGCATGCAACATGTTAACGAATTAATTTAAAAAACATTTTTGCTGGGATTTCCGCGGCTTATCGCCGCCAACAATAAGAAATATTGTTATAATGAAGTCAAAGAAAACTTACAGCAATGACGATGTTGATGTTGGTATCGAAGTCATACTATGTTACTAGTTGTTGGTAATAGATACAAATCCTCCTCTATACATATGTATAGCAATGTACTTAGTATGTAGTGCTCCTCTTATTATTATCAATGAGAATGAGAGCACAATCCAAATGTTCAACATAATAATATTTTACTTTAGCCAACAAAAAAAAAAAAAAAAAAAAAAAATTAAAACAAGAATACAATAACAATAATATTGTGTGTGTATTTAATAATTATTTTATTTTAATTCATTGCATTTTTGCAATTTTTGGTTTTGTTGGTTTTAATTTTATAATTTTTAATTATTTATTGTTTCTTGGGCTTGCGCGCGTTTATGTTCATGCGGCTCATGACAGCGGAAAAGATGCCAACAAAATGTTTTAATTGAGCAAACTGCATTCATTGTCTTCCTACACCAGAGTTTCTCAAACTATACTCTCTCTGCACTGAATATCAAGCCCCACCAAATAATCCTTAGTGACTTACGAAAATGTAGGAGATGTATATCATAAAAACTAAAATGCTTATTATATACAAAATAAGAATTAATACTTCATGTTGAAATGGTTAATAAGAAAAGTAAAAGTTCAAGAAACTCTGGACTACACCAGGTATTTCTTATTATTTTTGTTGTTGCTGGTATTTCTATTTATCTGAAGAGAATAAGAGCAAATGTTATAGAGTAAATAATAAAAGATATGTAAGAATAGAAGGCGATTATTACTCTATAACCCTTCAACTGATTCATAAAATATGATAAAATAAATCAAGATCAGGTTAAAATATAATCTATTGATGTGTAACAATACCCGGAAGTGTGTTTTGCCTAAGTCCAAGGGACTCTGGCGCTTATCTTTCATAATCGTAACCAATTATTTATTTTAATGATATTTAATTTAATTTACATGAAAATATTTGACAACAGAATTGGTTCAAGATCTTAAACTATGTATGCATGTCGATTTCTTCTAAAAATATAAGAATATGGTTTCATGATATAATATAACATATTATTATAATGAGGCTGATTGTATTTGTGCTGCTGTGAAATGTTTAAAGCAACAAACCCATGGTGTCATATCCTACTGACGAACTTGTTCATAGTGACATAACTGGTAAAGATTACAACTAGTCAGCTGAGGAGACTTCCGATTTTTGGCATATTTATTACACTTAAGACTTGGAGTTTTGTAGATAAATACAATAGATTTAGGTAGTACTGTAATTGGTGTTTTTTTTTTATCATAAATTAATTAATTTCAATAAGAATATGCATCCAAAAATTATACTAATATTATTTTTTGGATTAAAATTTGTTGATACTGTGATGATTTAGGAGTTTAAAACAAAAATGCAAGATAAATTTAAAGTACAAGTACTAATTTTCGAAGAAGTTGGGAGATGATTATTGATGGATCTCTGGCCGCTTGTTAATGAAAATTGGATGAGTTCTACGTGAACACCTGTCAAGAAGACCTTATCTTACGATGCTTAGCATGGGATTGATAAGCGTCAATGCACTTTTTCGTTTATATGACTTTATGACAAATAACCCGCATTTGAAAGATGTTTTATTGCAGTCTTATTTGTGATAGTTGACCGAAATAACCAGACTATTTCTGGGAAATAGAACAAAAATTTTGAAGTCGAAAATATGAAATCATTTAAAATATTGTAATTAAATCCGTTCAACCTCTTCATTTGAATAAAATTTTAAATAAATAAAATTTATCTAGTCAAACATATGTATGAATTTTAGTGAATTTATAGCATAACACAAGTACCCAGCCCATATAGTTTGACTATGACTTGAATTGACTTTAATGACTATTTTAGGGAAATACAAGTATTCACGTAGTCAGATGGACTTTTATGATTTCCCATATCGATTTTAATGTATTACCTATGTATTTTACATATAGATATATATGTACTTATATCTCAATATAATGCAGGCCTACAATTACTAGGTACCATATATACTTTTATCTAAAATTGATACACCCAGCAATATACCTTATAATTACTTAGAATGATTGTCTTGGCATAATAATGTGGCTCTCTATCTTGGTGAGTAGGATCTCTTTATTGCTCTCTTATCGTTTTCTTTATATTCTCTTTTTTTTCTTTCACATTTCTGTGTAAGTTAACCATTAAGCAACAACAACAACAACAACAACAAAAATAACTACAACAAAATATAGCAATTTAGTATTGCAAGCAAGTAACGGTTTTAATTACAACAACGAAACTAGTTTAAGTTAAACTAACTATTTTTCCGCTATTGTTTTTCACGCTCGTTGATATTGTAGATACTTGTGTTGTTTATATTGTTGTAGATAATTCTGTTGTTGTTATTAAGGGCATAAGTGTAGGTGCCTTGAGGGGCTATATATGTATGTACATATATTCGTATATAGTAAGAGAGGCAGGCGAATGAATGTAATCCGTTCCCCAACTTGCGCTTTACTTAACTTAAGGTTTATTGTTGTATTATTTTTCTAATTTTTTGTAGTTGTTGTTGTGTATTTTTTTTTTTTGCTCATAAATCGTAAATTGTGTGAATTGGTTTGCGGTTTTTTATTTAATTCAGAGACACCACAATCAACTTATTTACTCACTTACATACTATACTTACATAGATGCTTCATACAAACTTGTAGATACAATTGAGCTTCACTCCCCCTTACTCATACTTACTTTACCAATTTCTTTATTATAATCATCATTATTATCATCATCATCATCATTATCATAGTATCTTACTATCTTAGTGTTGCGTTTGTATCGTTCCTCTTCATCACATTAAGTTTTTATTTTTCTTTTTATAATAATTTAATTGTTTGTTGTTTTGTTGGCTTTGTTTATTGTTGTTGCTGCTGTTGTTGTTTATATAGAGTAAAGTAATTTAATGAGTTTGTTGTAACTATAAAATGTATAATTCATGATTAGGCATTAAAACAATATCCACTTTTTAGTTTATTGTACTTACTTTGCTTTTGGTTAATGTACTCCTTTTACTTACTGACTTGAGTTATCATAATCATGATCATCATTATTATCATCATCATCATCATCATGATTATGCCTAGTTGACAATGAGGAAACAAAAAAAAAAAAAAAAAACAAAACACGATATTGTCATAAGCTAAGCTCACCTATGTTAGTACTACGAGTATTTTAAGAGGAAGTGAAGTGTATAAGTATGTAATGGAGGTGAAACGATTTCCTTCTTGAAAATCAAATGAAAATTAACTATGATTTGATAGAAGATTACATATCTTTCACATATTTAGTGAAAAGCATAGAAAATATGTACTTACATTTAAAGAAATTCATACAAAAATTGGAAATCAAAGCAACGCTTTATAAGTTATAATGATCTGAAGGATTCCATTAAGATTTTGTATTCACATTTTTGAGGTAATTGAAGTTTCATTCAAATTTGGTTACCAAAATGAGCTGAAGATATGAAAAAAATAAAATACATATATGTATATAGTATGGATAGAAATATTTTCTACAATAAAACCAGCTGATTATGTATAATATATTGGTATAATCAGTTTAATTTTTTGATTTGTTGTGTTTGTAATAATTTTAAGTCTTCTTGTTAAATAAAAAAAAAAACATTTAATATCCTTAGCACAGTAGGAGAAATGACCAATCTGGTGAGGATTAAAAGATTTTTGAAGTTTTGAATTCCTCCGTCTTTTTTTTATATCGGTAGCTAATACACCACCGATATTTTTGTTGATTTTTGTTTTGTTTTTTTCACAATAATCGCTCATCTGCGAGCTTTCAAAGTTAGCACATCTTGCAGTAGGTATGTCAAAACATTTTCCCCCGTTTTTCCAGTGTTCAGACTTTGTATAACTACATATATTGTAATTATTAAAATATTGATTGATATAAGTGTTTTGATTTAAAGTTATAGGTATGTTCTTAATAAAAAAAAATATGTATTTGACCTGTGCTTATATTTTTTAGTGGTAAATCGTAGTAGTAGTAGATCTTGTTTTTTTTTTGTTAATATGGTTTATTGCGATTGTCCAATATACAAAACAAGTTCCTTACACTTTCCAGGGAAGATGTCAGTTTCTAAACGCACCCTTTTTAGTTTGGCGCAGCGAAACATTATGGAGGACTTGGTGCATGCTCGCTCTATTGGCTTTGTGGGACCCTTTTACAACCTTAAAATCTAAAAGTATTCTTCAAAATACATAGAAATTAGTGTCCGACCGAAACAGGATTTTTAGACGAAACCGAAAACGAACCTTCGGCCCCGATCTCAGTTTCGGCCGAAATCGTAACCGAAACTTATTTACCATATTAAAAATTAATATAGCAGATTTTAAATCTTGTTTTTTTTAACAAATATACAGACAGTTGTACACTCTTTAGAGAAACAAACTGTATATAATGCTCTTTAGAGATATTAATTGTGAAGATACACATATGTCCTTGTCCATGTTTTTATTCAAAATTAAACTTATATTTAATATTAAATTTTTCATTTAATATAAGTTTATCGTAACTGAACGCTATTTCGGCAGGCCAATTATTAGCCGAAACCGAACCTACGGTCGGTCCCTAATAGAAATAGATGATGACGCTAAACAACTTCTCTCGGATGTGAATGAGTTACTTTGTACCCTTTTATCTTAAAGTTCTGATTCGGAATGAATTTTTAAATATATGATATATATTTTTATAAATTTATGAAGTTATTATATTTTTCACAACTAAATATTAAATTTTTTTTTTATATCAAAAAATTATCCTCAATTTATTTATATGAAAAAAAAAAAAAATATCAAGCTAAAGATTGATTCATTTGTTTTGAAGTTATTAATTAATCCGCACTGTATTTCTCATTTCTCCCACTGTGCTTAGGTTTCTAGGGTTTGCAACCATTCTTGTCATTGAGGAACACTAAGTGGAAAAGTATGCGGTATATCTATGTCATTAAGTAATAATTGTAACAAGTTACACGTATTCCGACTAAAGAAATTTCATAAAATACGAGTATGTCATAGAATCGTAGTTTTGATTCGTACACCAACGATTTTTTCACAAATCCAATTTTCAAACTGTTTTAAGCAATTATTGGAATAAATAGACTAAATTTAATTTGTATTTGTTGGAAATGTTGTGAAATCTACTTTTATAAAAATATTTTACAAAATTTGTTTAGCATGTATTCCTTTTTTTTAAATTTTTTTTTTGTCTAACCACTAAGATATAAAAAATAAAACCAAACAGATATCATTGTAGACAAAATGGGCAATAAGTATCCCAAAACATAGATTTTCGATATAAACTACTTTTACTTATTGACACAGATATATGTACTACTTACATATAGTACAATATATTATCAGTGTATGGTAGATAGAAATCTTGAATTGATAATTCTACGAGTATACATAAAAATATAATTGGGTCAATGTGTGTGTGTGTGTGTATGTTTGTTCCCTTTGAATTTCGAAACCGCTGGACCGATTTTGAAACAGATTTTCAGGGAAACCCTTGCATAGTCTATAGAGAGTTTCTATTAAGTTTGTTATGGATCGGAAAGTCGGAAAAGTCAGAACTGGTGGATCCAAATTTTGAATAAAAATTTGATGTGAGCTAGTTAAGAATACAATAACTTCTTTACATCTGTTTGGTGGATAGAAGGACAATACAATACATCCATCAGTGGAAAAAGAGGCCGATGGAGTGGTATAAATGGCATTCAAATCTTAAGAAGAGGGCCTTGAAGTTTTGAAAAGTTAACAACAAAATCAACAAAAACATCTTGAAAAAAATAAAATACCAGTAAGTATTAAATCCATAGGCAGATAAGAAAGTACTTTGTGTCTTTTATTGAATTGATAATGTGAAGGAACAATTCAATTACAAGTAAAAATAAGCATACAAAAATTTTGCAGCAATTTATTTTGTATTTTGTTTACATTGTATAAAAATAATAATTGGTTAATGAAGAAGTTCAATATTTAATTACTATTTTATTTGAATTTCTTTTTTTTTTGGTTTTGTTGTTGTTGTGTGTTTCCGCATTAAACTATTCGTATTTTCTTTGTATATTTTGCTATAATTATAATGTGTGTGTGTGTGTGTGTGTTTGTGTTTGTGTTTGAGTGAAAATAATACGAAGGCGGGAAACTATGAAATTTTATGGAAAAGTGCCACATCATTGGCCATTCATTAGTTTGGAAATTGGTGAAAAGCAAGAAGTGAAAAGATGAGGAGAGATGAGGAAAGAGAGCATTACCAGGGACTAAAGACTTCGTTGGCGGCAAAGGCGTGCAATGAATGTTTGACAGGGAACTGACAATAAAATAAATCAACACAAGAATTATTAAGAATGGAACCTAATGGGATCTCTATCCTTACAGTTATGAGTAAAAGGACATGAACGAACGAATGAATGGAAAAAACTGGAGGCAAATTTGGGGGGGGGGGGTGGTCTGGCTGTCAGAAAGAATGAATGAATTCTATGGAAAAGGACTTACTATATACAATAATATGTGAATGTGCGTGGAAGTCGTCAATCATGACGATGTCACATCATCATCATCATCGTCACATCACAGAAGTGAATGAGTGAAACAAAAATATGGAAATAGAGAGATAGATAGAGAGAAAGTAAGAGATATAGAATGAATAAGGGTTTGTGTAAATCATGTTGAATGATGATTGTGCAATGATTTGTCATAAAAGAACACAACAACGCGACGTTGACATGACATTTTAAAGCACCAATAAAAACAGCAACAACAACTGTTACAATTATTGTTAAGGATGAGTATCAGTGGCAGGATTATACAATACATACGTGGTATATTGTAGCTAACTCTTTTCAAGTATCATCATGTACTACATACATATGTATGTGTTTAATGAGAAATTACGTGATGATTGTTAGTTGAAGGGAAGCACTTGGTTGCAGATAATTGCTGGAGTACTTTTAAATACTCCATTGAAAGGAAAGTACTTATTGAGGAACATTTATTGGTAGAGAGAGAGAGAGAGAGAGAGAGAGTCTTTGAAAGGTAAATCAATCATAGATCGAAGGAAGCTAAGATACTTAAAGATAACATTTCAAGAGGAGATAATGCAATACTAACTTGTTGAAGAAGACATTTCAGATAAACAATTAAAGAATTTCATGATAAAAATTGATAAGAATTATACAATGTAATCTATTCATAACAAGATATTCATCTAATTGTATAATATGACTATGAAGAAGTGAAGTTCAATTTTGATATTTATTTTCATTTGATTGAATAATACAAAAAAAAAAAAAAAAAAAATCTTAATTTTATAAACTTAACTTTTCAATTATGTACTTCTTATCCCATATCTACTTATAATATATATTCCCCCACATCATTTACAGTTCTATGCTTTTTTTTATCAGTTTCCATTAAATAGGTTCCCATTAAACTAAACCGTTTACAAGAACAACAACAAATTGTTCTACTTAAGGGTTGTTCAAGTGTCTGTGTTTGTGTATTTCTAACTAGAACAGTAAAAACTTCGCGCCCTCAGTCAAGAATTGGACTTTTGTAATTGCTGTATTCCCCTTTCTCTTTCCCTCTTTCCCAAGTCCCTGTTATACACAGTCTTTTTGTCAGAGTTGTCGTGTTTTAGGTACAAAAACAAAATATGAATTTTATTTAGCTTAAGTTTTCTGGTTCCCTTAGCAGTTTTCATTTCTGATTATTATTTTTTGTAGTATATAGTATGTAGTTGTAGTTGTTTTTCTTAATGGTGATATTGTTCAAAAACGGGTTGGAGCGGCGGTAGTCGTCCTAACGAATGTAAAACATTTCATGGCAATTCATATTTTTAATGCGTTTTATGCGTGCGCGCATTTTAAGTGACTAAATATGCTAATCAAACAAATTAAATGCCACGAAAGTCTTTAGTCTTAAAACGGACCAAGCCGGACCTAACTTGACCAATCCAGAGCTAGGCTAGCCAGACCAGAACAGCGCAGAGCAGACCAAACCAACAACCATGTCAGACGAGGTCAATCAAATGAGGTGAGTTCATAAAATTCGCATTTCAAATTATAGTCGAAGAAGCTCGACTAACGAATATCCTGCATATTCTTATCTAACATAGAAATATACTTAGAAATTCAAAAGCGATGTCTCTTGAGATGTGTACAATGTGTGTGTTAAAGGATTCTGAGAGAAAGGAGATTTTTAAAAAGAACTCATGCAAAATACAATAATAATCTTCATTTATATTGTATCACTCATTTTTAGTTTAGTGGTGTCGAGGACAACACGTTTTTGAGTTATTCCCAAAATTGGGGGCATTACAAATTTGATATGCTTAGCAACTATTAGAGTTAACATGCCAAATTTTAGGTATTTACTCTTAGATACACATATGTAGACCGATTGATCTTATCACACTTATCATGTTACTTTGTGGATCAAAATCTGTTTAAAATTGATACACCCGATTTGGGTCCAAGGTACGTAGTAATAGAATGAAAAATACCACCATAACTCCATTGTAGGGTAAAGGTAAGAAGTTTTCAAAAGTAGTTGCACTAAACGTCGGTTTGTTATGAAACTAAATTTTTGATTTCTTCCATTCCTCATTTCTAGGCATAGAAGTTATTTTTGTTATTTTTGTTGTTATTGTAATTTTACACCCGCTAGAAATTTTGTGGGTGAGTTGAACATGCAATCAACGTAAAGAAATTTATATAAAAATAAATGTTTCTGTTTAAAAAAGTATAGAGAATTTGTCCTTTGTACTTATTATTTTTGAATTTCAATTGAGTAACTCGAAAACCAAGTTGATTTTAATATGGTATTTCTTTTTGTTTTTCTTTTCTTTTCTTTTAGTTTGATTTGCTTTTACTTCTTTTCATTTAGTCGATGCTTCCTTTCCCCTTTGTTTTTATTATAAATTTCAAGTCTACTCGACTTGACTCAACTTCATGCAACTTGTGAACTAACCGGAAACGTTTGGAACTTGCATGTTATGACCAATTGTTGGTGGCTGCCGGCGTTGCTGTGTGAATTATTTTATTTGAATTTGATTGCAAGCGATTAAACACATACATACAATACTTTATCTTAGGTAGGTACATAAATACATATACATATGTATAAAATATTTACTCACCCTAGGCAATTATTTAGACTGACCAAGTCCTTGCCAGTAAGTTGTTCTTGTTATTGTGGCTTTTGCATAAATTTCCCGAACAGTTTCCGAATGCGTTTACGGTCGTTTTTCGAATGTGGCACTGTGCTAAATGCATTTCATGTTCTTATTCTTGTTGCTGTTGCTGATGTTGCTAGTTTAGTTAACATGCAAGTGCCAAGTGGCAAGCGCCATGTGGCAAGTGGCAACTGCCGCCAACAACGTCACCATTGCCATCAACTTCAGCGCCTGTGAATGCAAAAGTTGGCACATTGCGTCGCGTTTCATATTAATCATAATTATGCAAATGTTTTACTCTCTCCAGAACCTAGCCTCAGCGCCCTTAGAAGTGGCTCATAGTGCATCGAAGCGAAGCACATTGAGCTAAAGTCAGTTAGTTATACATACATATTCATATGGTCTACTAAATGGATGCATTTAAGGGGTTGAAAACATGTTTAGTTTTGAACAAAGTCAACTAAGCAATTGATAATAAGTATTAAAGATCGTAAAATGAATGGATGAAAAATAAAAGGAAATTTTAAGAGAGAGAGAGAGAGAGAGAGAGAGAGAGAGAGAGAGGGTAATAATGGAGATTAAGGAGATTATGATTATATAAGTATAATAAAGATAGTACAAAAGAACTCTCTTGTTTAAGTTTTCTATATTTTTCATAAAAATATTTAGAATTCAAAACACTTTTATCCGAACAATTGAACAAGATTACTGATTTTTATATACTACTATTTTAATAAATTTATGTTTTTACTTGCAATAAACTACATTCAAACTACTTAATATAAATTTTTTATGAAATTAAAATGACAATTTTTCTATTTAAAATTCTTTTTTTTTCTTTCTTTTATCAAAATTATCCCACGCGCATCCTATAAAACCTTGACCTTGCATGCAGATGAATAAAAATAAAATGAAATTGTACTCGTATTGCACAGTTACAGCAATTATAAGTAAGAACAGATATAAACGATTATAAGTATGGTAGATAAAATGATTATAAATTGAAAGGAACAAGGATCCTTTGTCACCATGTACATCCGCCAATTGCAATTTGCTTACGATGGTAAAATTGTATAAATTCGACTTATTTTTCTCTGACCATTTATCGCTATAGTTTCGAATGTAGCTTCTATCTATTTCCTATGATCCATGAATTAAGAATGTATCCGCCAAATACTGAAGTCATACAGTCAACAAATAAAGTCCGTGAAATAAAAAAGGTTTCAAAATGGTAGACAAACAGTGGATTGAATATAAGAAAGAGCCTTTTAAAGGGGACTATATTAATATAGAAAATAGAATATTAGTTAATGTATCAAGTGATGTGTAAAAAGCAGACGTTGCAAATGAGAATCATCTTTTATTTTCAATGGGGCCCACTCGGAGAAAAAGTGGAAAAATTGAAGCAAAATATCTCACAGAGCACAGTACTTTGTTGTGTTGTTCAAAAATTAATTGGTTAATTAGCTTCTTGTTTCTCGATGAGAAAAAGAACGGTCTGTGAGTTGTATAGTTGCAAAAAACATTTTGATTAATCACACATCACAATAATGTTACCTTGCTAAATGGATCTCCCAATTCCGTTCGTCACGCTCAACTAGGTGCAAGACACAATTAAAGAATTAAAGGTCACAAAATTCTCCGGCTATGATAGTTTGGATGCGTATACAATCAAGCATCTACTCCTCAAATGTCTAATTTTATTCACACTTTTCATCAACAGCAGTCTGAGGCTAAGCTACTTCCCGTCACAGTGGAAGTGCTTTGAAATCATTCTGATCTCTAAGCTCTGTAATCTTGAACACATAATCACGTCATATCGTCCCATTTATACTCTATGGCTATACTCTCGAAAATACTTGAAAGAGTTTTTCTCCGAAGAGTTTTGCCAGTTCTGGATGAAAGAAGAATTATCCCTGAACATTAATTCGGATATCGTAAGAAGCATGGAATTCCGGAACAATGTCACAGAATTGTAAGCGGAATAATTTCATGTTTCGAAAACAAAAAGTACTGCGGTCTTTTTGGACATTAAATAGGCCTTAAATAAGGTCAGGCACACGGGACTTCTATTTAAACTACTAAACTTACTAATTGTTGATGAAATAATATCACAGTTGCAACTTAAGCCGATGATACAGCTATACTTGCCACCTCAGAATTAAAAGTTGAAGCTAAAACCATTTTGCAAAATTCTGTATACGAGAATTATGTGCATATTTAACAGCCTAAAAGTATACTACAATTACAGCTTAAAAGTATACTGCAAAAGAAAAAAAATTGTTAATCAAAAGGTTAAATTAAAGAACAATGCTTCTAAAACTGTGGATTTTTAGTATTTGTCGTTCTACACCCAAGTGAATTAAACACTCTGTGAATATTTCAATTTTCTACCTATTACGGTTGATGAGATAGAGCAGGAGACGGACGGACGGACATCGTAAGCTTAGTAATAGGGTCACGTTAGTTCCCTATGGGTACGGAACCCTAATGAAAAGGATGATCATAAAAACTACGTGAACAAGAAACAAACAGAACTAATATTACAAACAAACTAAATCACTTTATCAAAGATTCCCATGAGTACTGTTCTTGGTGCCGGAATCATCGGACATCAATAATCAGCCAATAGCCAATCAACCTTGTGACATCTGTTCCTGTTGTTACAATATTATCCATGTAAATTGTGATAAATAAAGGGATATTGACTACATTAATAGTCTTTTCGGAACTAACACAACGATTAACAAAGATAGAAGTTTCTATATTTATAGTCTTCAATTGATAACAGCAATTACTTCTATTTTTATAAAATTTAATGAGATTTGAACATATTTATAAGTATCTTACATATAGGAAATGATTAGAATTCAGCATTTCAGTTGTTTTTAAGCATATAAGTATTTGCATTTTACAAATTTTTTTTGCATTACAGCAAAAAACAACCAATGCCAACCTGGTCGCTTTTAAATTTTTGACACTTTCAAAGACTCAAATTTGTCTTTAATTCAATTCATTGATGTGTTAAATTAAACTATAAATGTTAATAATAAAGATGTGATGTTCTAAATTTGTTTTAAAAATGCATAGAAAGTGATTAGTTCAATGAAAAGTTTTAATAATCTCATTGGTGAATGTTGGCAATTTTGCAATGTGTCAAAATGGGGGTGTTTTACACAATATTTCATTGTTGAGATGGGAAGATTTTTCTTTTCGTTCGGTTTTTGTAAGTTGAGGGATGTGTGGGAATTGTCAAAATATTTGCTTGGCATCTGTCGCTGAGCATAAAGACAAGCAAGAGACACCAAAGAAGATTCAATGATAAGTGTTGACACAGATCGCTAGATGTAAGACGGCCCTAAAACAAAGACTCTTCAATCAGCTGTTCATGCGAACATCAAAGTTCGAATAATTATATTTCTCGAACTACTAACACATCTACGCTCTTTTTGGGGAAATTGAAAACAACCGACCTCAAAACCTTCAGAGATTTGACGCACATGCCCGATAGAGAATTCAGAAGGTGCATTTTAATCTATTTGTCCATATATCCATTCCAAAAAGGCAGTCTTAGTGCTGAGCTACAATTCAATTAAATTTGCATAACAAAACTCTACCTTTAACACCACATTCAAATAAATGCATTAATGTACAATTCTACGTAATTAGGTTTACTAATAGGAACTGCTCTGCTCCAGTAAACATAAATATGTTGGGGCTAAGTTCTGTTAAAAGACGTCAAACAATGACCAATGTCTGTGTACGTGTGTTGGCTCAAACATACAACAAAGTTGGAAAAAAATTCATTTCACTCACATTGAACGAAATATCCAAACACTTTGGAACATCCATCAAACATCGCCCTGCAGTATGAATCACTGGTCCACAATTGGTTCTTGGCTAGTCCTTTTGGAACCAGCACTAGTTCCTATATGCAACTGATGAATTTAACATGGCGATTTTATTGGATGGAGTCGATTTCCACCGCCTGCATTACCATTCACCAGTTTTTTCACCAGTTACTTCCACCATCTGCATTACCGAACACCAGTCGGTTACCAGTTGTTGCCACCACATACTGGTACGCCTCTGCATAACCTACAACTCCTTAATTCACTGGTCACCAAGTAATAAGATAAAGAACTAGTAAATAACTAGAAACGGGGACTATTCATATTGTCACCAAACATACTGCAGGGTGTATATGAGATGCACACATACACATTTCACTATGATGACGTTGGGCAAACCAGGTTTGTCAATGTCTAGGCCGCAAAACAAAAGCACATATAATTATGGTATTATAAAATACATTCTGTTTCTTTTTCATGTTTAATAATAATAATCGGTTTAATAATAATGAAAAGCCATGCAACTAAAATTGCAACAAATTTTGATTCAATGACAAACAAGTTCTATCCTGGCAGGAACATCTGACTTTGAAGGACTGTCAAAAAAAAAAAAAAAGACAAAAAAAGGATGCACAAAAAATAAAAAAATCTTTGTTTTTTTTTTTTTTTGTTTTGTGGACATTTGTTTTGTTAGGGAAAAACTAAAATCATTAAAATATTTAAAAAAAAAAGGTTGGTATTTTCAATCATTGTCATTGCATGTAGTATATAATATTGTAATGATGTCTCATATTCACCATATACAAATCCATGTAAACTTTTTGACAGCTGCCAATGAGACTTATAATATACAAATACCAAAGCAACAAAGAAATATTTATACGAAAACAAAAAAAGGCTTGACAAAATAATATGACGTGATATTGTATCTTATATCCTCTGCCACATCGACCATATGTTCCTGCCGCATTTCATTTTTAGTTTTTATTCAATTTTGTTAAATTTTCCACCTCAGCTTCCAAGGCAGCTTTTTTTTTAAGTGATTCGGCAAGCTTCTTTTTAAATACATGTTGAAGAGACCTTATATTATTCCAATAACTAAAAGCGTATTCTCTTCTATTTGAATTTATCACGTTGTAGTCGTTTTGTCTCCACCTTAAGTAAGCGCAAATGCATGGTGTCCCATAGCAATTTCGGTCCATCAGAGTATTTAACACACATGCGCGATTGTGGTGGTGGTGGTAGGCCTATTTTCTTTCCCAATTTGTCTGCAATCAGAATTGCTCCTTCAGTAATGGAAATAACATTAGTGGTTACATCAATAAGGTATTTTTTATGACGAATCAATTCCTCCATTTTTCGTATTTTTTTGATTGATTGACGATTCAAATTAACAGAGACCGACGAAAATACTAAAAACGCCTTAAAAAAACTTAAAAGGATAGAGTGCCCAATCCAACAATTTGTGCTACAGTACATGGTGAGTCAAAATTAAACCGAAAATAAATACAAAAGTGAGTAAATAGTATATAATTATTTTGAAATTTAAATACATAAATTTATGAGTAGTTTTCGATATTCATAAGATAAAGATAACAATTAATTGTGAGTGCGAAATAATAGCAATAAGTAATCACTTGCTTGCCGCATCTAATGCCCATTTTTACAATGCGCAAAAAAAAACAATTTTTTAAGCAAGTGTTTACAATGCGGTTTTGCATTGTTAACCAGCTGTTTTGGTTATACATGCAAATGAAACGTTTTGGCTAATTGTGTGAAACTAAAATGGAAATTTTGCGAAAAAACAAATAATTCTTGAAGCTATCTTTTTCATTCCTGCTACGTATTTTATTGAAATTTTAAAAGAAAACTTACAATTTAGAATTTAATTAAAATTGTTTTGTGCAATGATGAGATGTTTAATGTTGATGCGCAGCAAAACAAAGCGAAAGAGAGTCGAGAATGACCTAAAACATTGTAAACATTTTTAACACTGGTTCAGAGTGACCAGCCCAAAATCGTTTAAAATTTTGCTTTCACTTAAATTCAAATTTTTTACAACATCACTCCACGATTCGATCAAATACCTTGTTGTTGTTGTTGCTACTTGTGCACGCATTGTAATTCAATCGCCCCATGCAATTTCTATTGGAGCATAAGTATAAAAAAAAATAAAATATACTTTGAGAGCGAGAAAAACAAATCAAAATTTCTATCGCAGTCAAATTGTCGTCCTTATAAATTTACACTTATAATTAAAAATTGCTGTTAAACATTTTACAACATATGTATTTTTATTGATAACACTAAATCTTGTACATAGCTAAGAAAAAAGGTTTACAAAAAAAGGAGAATATGGGATTAATCTGTTTTGTCAATAACAAAATCAGGTAACAACATTTTAAATTTTGTATAAATTCTTATACACATTCAATAAATAATCTTCATTTTGGGCATGGTGCTCTTTCAATAGCTTTGCATTAAGTTGCAAACTCCAAACTGGAAACACTAGCACAGGGTGACTCAGAAGTGAACAGAAAATTTTCATTGTTGCATTTTTAAAATTTAAAAAAAAAAATTCAAATACACATACATTTTGTGTCTGGGTTTGTATGGGAGGTATTCCCTAGAGATCCGATTCGGTTGATTCCGACAAATGTATTGCGTATGGTGAAAAGAAAGCTTCTTCTTGTAAGATTTCAGCTCTCTAGTTTAAAACAGAGAGACAAATTCTCTCTACACAGACTATTTTCTCAGTAAAAGAATAAAACTCACAAATTAGTTTTATTTTCTGACCAAAAAAATAAAATTCACGAATAATTCTTAAGAAGTAATTCATTGTATTATAACTTAATAACCGTTACGGTCCCTGATATATAGTAAAGTACAACGAAATTTAGAATAATCCCTGATTTTTTATTGCTTTAGTTGAAAAGAAGAAAATTAATTTAAAAACATTTCATTCAAAAAGGATAAAGTTTCATCATACAGAACAAGATAAGATACGAATATGTATATCAAAAAGTTGTGAGTTTCAAATGATTAACGAGATAACCTAATTTGAATGCCCTTGAAGGTCACTTGGAATCTTGAATTACTTACTTAATTTTTATAAGATTCTAATTTTTATAAATTAAAATAAAAATGTTCATAAATGAATAGATTTTTCATATTGATCAAGGATTTTTCATCATACTTAGAATGTTAGTCTTCTTCATTTTGCCAGAAACTAAATAGCAAATTAGTTTATTTGAAGAGGGATGGTTGGAGAATGGAGTGGATATGAACAGGCGATAAAAATTTAATATCTTAACAAAGAAAACAAAACATCATAAATATTTCGAAAATGTTTCCTTTTGCGTTGTGCTACTTTTATGCTTTGCATTCTGTTTGTAGTATTACATTTAGTTATGTACACTTTAAGCATTTTCCGCCGTCAAACTACAATAATAATAATATAAAAACTTCCTATGATGAGGAATTCATGTTGTTGTTGTCCAGTTAAAACTGAATGATCGAAGAATAGAAGGGATGTAGTGGTGGTAGTAAGCATGTTAGTTCCATAGTTAGTTAGTTGGAAAATAAAGAAAAACTACAATAAATACGCTTTCGTGTCGCACAACGTTTACAAGAAACTTATTCTAAATCATTTTTATGGCATTATCAGCACAAGAATCAAATACTTTCGTTTAGACATGGTCTATGGAAAGAGTAGAAAAAGTTTGACCACAAAAAAAAAAAAAAAAAAAAAAAAAATTAGGAATCCAGAAAACAAACGAAGGAAGTTTGATAATTTTCTTAGTCCATTGAACTTTGACTGTATCAGATACTACTTAATGTGACATAACAATTGATAAAATATGAATCCATCATTACATATGTTCAGTGATCTAATGAAGGCAAAAGATCATGGCATTCAAAAGGAATAATCCTTAATGATCTGATCTGAATCTATAAGAGGCGCATATTATGCACTATAATTGTAACGACTGAAAGATGAACTTCAAAATAAAAAATGGATCTCATGCATTTATAGTAATACAAAGTAGTAATAGGATTGGCAAAACTACATACATGGATGGTTCACCATAATTCATCTAATTCTATTGACTTGGGCACCTGTAACTCTTGTATATTTCTATAAATGAAGAAAGAACTCAGTGGTAAATGATTTACCATAAAAGAGACAGTTGAATTGTAAAATGAAGGCCTATTTTCAAGAATATTTACTACTACAATTAGTTTCCAGGACTTTAAGTAACTTTTTTTTTTTAAATAATATTTACGGATTTTAAAGAGTCTATTTGGTTATTATTTTACCCACTAGAGTTTAGCAAGCCTATGACAAAATCATTGCGATGAACCCCCAAGCCATCGAAATGGTTTTTGCTGAATATTTCAATTTCAACATTATGAGTATAGTATTTTGTTGAAAAATATATGAAACATATAAGAGACTCCCCTCATATAAAGCCATTCAATTGAAGTCGGTTGTTAGACTAAACCTTAAATCTATGATTGTATGTACTACATATTGTAGTACCTGTGTGTGTGTGTGTTATTATTTGTATATACGAGTATTTATGGTCTTTTGGTCGCTTAGAAATTCACGCAATTAGCATTTGAAAGCGCCTCAAAAAGGCGTCGGTATATTTTAATATAACTTTTCTTATTGTTAGTTGTTTGTTAGTTTGTAGTTTGTGTTTTTGGTGTTGTTCTTTTTTATATTTATATTTTATCGGAGCTCATTAACAATAATTTCACTTTAATAAATAACAGTGTAACATGCGCTAAATAACATTTTATTTCGAATCGAACGGAAGAAGGTTCAACGACGACGTCTCCAACTTTAACGATACGAAATACAAAGAAATCATGCTAATAATTACCCTAAAAATAACAACAACTACAATAACGGTAATAACAATAATAGTAAATGCCACAAAAAAAAAAAAAAAAAAAAAAAACAGAAGAAAAAAAAAAACAAGTTACAAGACCAAATATTATATGTATTTAAATATACTCAAGAACACGCATTTACTCGTACCATACTCGTACTAAAACTTCAACACTACTAGGTTTTCTTCACATCCCCATAGGAAATTCCTTTAGAGTCTTTGCCTTTTTGACAAGCGTTGTTCACTAATTTGCTTGTGAACATGTGAAATCGTAAAGAACAACAACAACAACTAATACAAGAAAAATAACAAAAAATTTTACGCCATTGTCCAAAGTTCAGAGACCCATCCCATCCCACACCGTCGCATTCCCTTCCCTTCCATCATATACGTAGTATTCCATAATAGAATCATAGTCTTTGGCGTTTGGTTTGACGTTAATGAAAAGGTCCTTAAGTGCTTTTGAACGGCATTTTGTTTCCGTTTGTACTTTTTTCACTTCTTAATTCTCTCCGATTCCTCCAACCCCCCAAACACCCACTAAAATATTAGTATTGTTATTTTTTGTTTTTATTAGTTATTGTTGCATTCGCATCACATAAATCATCAACCCAAGGCACACGTGACCGCATCGCGTTTATCCTATAGTCTGTAGTCTCTCCTTAGCTTAGCCTAGCATAGGCATGCCTAGGGTCGCCACCGCAAAATTTCAAACAATAAGAAACACTTGAAAACTGATTGTTGCATCCACTTGAGTGGCGAGTCAAATAAGCAAACGATCAAGCAACCAACCGACCGCTTTCGTTGCAAATCGGTTTCCATGGGAAGTGATTAAAGTCATTTAACCCCTCACCATAACGAAAGAGCCCTGGCTGCCTGCTTACTTTACTCTCATACAAACACCACCACCACCACCACCACCACCACGACTACCACGACATGATGTTGTACCCCCTCTACATCTATTTTGTATTCGGTCTCACGCACACCGCTTCACCGCATAAAATGTGCTGAAATTAATTTCTAATTGTGACCCTTTAAGGATATTATTTGATGTGTTTGCGTTCACCATTTCCATTTCCATTTGCAATCAACTTACGCAATGTCAACATTTTGAAGTTGAAGTCAACGTTGAGTTGGCGTCATTGTCGCAACTTAATTACGTCAAGATTCTGACGCTTGAACGCTTTCAATACGTGAAATGTCAAATGTTATACGTACATACCTTTTCTTATTTGATTAATGATTTCTTTCTTTTCGTTTGGTTTAGTTTAGCTTAGTTTGGTTTAGTTTGGTTTGGTTTGGTTTTTGAATGGTCCGACAGCTCAACTCATTCTCGAACCCAAACCGATCCGACGACGACCCCTTTATTCATTTAATCGCTTACACAAATTTTCATTCTTTTTCAATTTTGTTTTCTCTCCAAATTTATATTTAATTCAAGTCTAACGAATTGACAGATACATACTCATGTTTAAAGTACATAAGATATCTTAATTGAAGGACTGAAATACTTATGATGTACTCTGTCTATATAGCAATCTCAAATGTATGGCTCATGATTTAGACAAAGAATTCTTAAGGTAAGAAGTTCACTAGTTCCTGGTTTCAAAACTGAATTCATCTTTTATGCTATTTTACACATTTAACTTGATTCAAATATGTATGTGGTTATGTCAGAAATCGGTACAATAAATGTGAAATGAATAGAAGGACTTAAATCTCTTTCAATATGATGGATGTCAATATGTATAGCAATGCCAGTTAAATAACTAAAGAATCCTGTAAGTGAAAGGTTCTCTAAGTGAATTAAAACTATTTTATTTCACTGAAACTCTTACGCAATTTCACCCTTTTAACTTGATTTATATGAATATACATACGTATATGTGTGTGTATATACTACATACATATGTAATGATGTAATTGCACTATAAAATCCATAAAAATAAATAAAACTAAATAGAAAAAAAAAAAAGAAACGAAAATAATAATAAAAATGTTGAGCAAATAAAAAATTGTTTACGCAAAAATAAAATTTATGTGAATTTTCAAAGTTGTGCTATACAAACAATGCAAACAGATACACACACACATAAAACTCTACATAATACATGTATCACATGTATATTGTGTATGTGTGTGTGTGTGTGAAGCATACATACTTGTACATTAGCATGTGTCTTTATATGGCACAGCACAACACAGCAGAGCATAGATTTTGTTATCTTAACCCCTTAACTGGTTTTGGAGGTTATACAATAATCATTGTGCATATATGTAGTATACTTTGGTTATGGGTCCGTGTCTTGGTCCCGGTCCGAATCCGTCCGTTTTTGTTATGCGTGATGCTTTCAAATAAAAATTATGACATTCAAAGTAAATGGAGCTTATTTTCATGCACATGCTTGAGCAGAAAAAATACACAATTATATGTACACATCCCTATACATACACACATCACAATCACAATCACAATCATCATCATTATCATGATGATGATCCTTTATAAGGAAAGCAAAGAATGAATGAAATGAATGTAAAGAAAAAAAAAAAAAAAAACCTCAGAGTGTGAAAAAATCGGATAAGAAGTCAACTAAGCAGGCAACGAGTTTGGTTTGGTTTGGGTTGGGTTGGGTTGGGTTGAATTGGGTTGGGTTGACTTGAGTTGGATTGGGTTGGGTTGAATATCTTTGGATTCACTCCGAACGAGAAAAAAGAGAAAAAAAGAAAGAAAGGAACAAGAAATGTTAATAATAGAGCGAAACATGATTTTTATTTTACGCAAGTTAAGTGCGAACAATAAAGCGATTTTAGCTCAGATTATGGCGCCGAACAACGATGACGACGACGACGATGATGTTAATGTTGATAATAATAATGACGATGAGAATGATGATGATGTTGAGAACAACGGGGTTGCTTTGTTAAGGCGGCAGGACTTTAAGGACACATAAAGTGCGAAGCACTCGCGTTAGTGGCATAAAAAGGATAATAATGCAAATTAGTCATGGACGCGCATATGCAAACGTCGTCGTTAGCTTCCGGAAACGTCAGAGGAGTCCTATACACTAAAGTTGGCATTATGGTATGGTGTGGTATGGTATTTGGTTGGCCAAAGTCGTGGCCAAATGACTTTGTTGGTATTTATTTAGATTTATATGGGTGTGTGTCAATGACAAGCACTTGACTTCCTGACACGTGTGTGTTTGTATGAGTTATTTTCATCATAAACAAATAAATTTTATTCTCGTTTCGTTAAACAAATTTTGATTATGGTCTTCTGTATTATTTGACTTTTTTCTATATTACGTATACGTAACTTCCGTTTATAAAAACCAAATAACAAAAAATTATATAAACTATTTTTTCAGTTTTATGGTATCAAGAATTATTATCACATAATCAAGTTTAATTTAGTTTTACTGCAAATAAACTATTAAAATTGATTTATTTATCCTTTATCAAACAAAAGATTAATATATGTAGATGTGTTGGCACCAACTTGACGCTATGCCATTGAAATATGAGGCACTGCAAATGCCTATTGCAATACCAAAGTGCAGGCGATTCCAACTGTTATGAAGGTGATCAGCAGTCGAAAACATTCAAACCTTTTGAATCATCCTAACCCGCTAGCATCTCCCATCACTCGCTGCTCTACTAGCCGAAGATAAAAAGGGTTCACCCACACGATTTCCCCATAAGGATGTAATAGTCTTCTCTTTTTTTTCTCATCACTACTTATAGAATTATTAAAAACGTGTTATGTTTTCTGCACTTAACGTTTCTAGTAAAACAAAAAAAAAAAAAAAAAAAAATCAGCCAAGTGTGAGTCGGACTTGCACACGGAGGGTTACGTACCATCGTAAAAGATTTTTTGCTTAAAATATTAAATTATGTGCATATTTAACAGCCTAAAAGTATACTACAATTAACAGCTTAAAAGTATACTACAAAAACAAAAAAATGTTTAAACAAAATGTTAAATTAAAGAAGATTTCTAGTATTTGCCGTTCTACACACAAGTGAATTACACACCTTGTGAAAATTTCAACTCTCTACCTATTCCGGTTCATGAGATAGAGCAGGAGACGGACGGACGGACGGCGTAATCTTAGTAATAGGGTCTCCTATGGGTACGGCACCCTAAAAAAAAAGGGAAATAGAGTAACAGTGTGACATGAATCACCATCATCATATGTAACAATATTTGATTGAGTTAGTAGTTTTTAATTTTTTAAAAAATGTTTACCTGTCAAAGTCAAGACACATAAATATTCATTCGTTAAATGTAAATCAAAATAATCACACCTCTCGGAAGAAAATCTAAACAAAATTTATGGTGAAAAAAAAAAAAAATATAATTTTCGGTAAGCAATAAATTATATAAATTATGATAAGATCACATTGTTCTTATCTGCATTGTCTATGTGTAGATAAAAGGCATATACTCGGCTATGGATACTAAATTACTTACGACTTCTTCTTCTAATAAATTGCGTTTGTGAGGACAATATTCATATCAATATACTTATGATAAGTTGTACCGAATGATGACAAGAAGCTTAGAGAACTTCTTTCTTATTTGACACTATGTTTTTTGACTTTGCGCGCCACCTTATGAGTTATTAATAAAAAAAAAATGTTATATTATACAATAATTGTTCAAAAAAATTATATTAAATATGTTTTACATAATAACGATAAGAATTGTGTATTTTTCTTAATGTAGCTACAAATTTTGAGTGAGAGGTTGATAATATTCTATGGAACCAAAATGGATATTACAAGTCCATGCCTATCTTCTCTACAAGTTGCTCCCTTTCTCATTTCATGTACATCTTTATTTGATTCTTGTTTCTTTAACACAATTTTCCTTTGTACACATTTGATTGTTTTGTTGTGGTTTCCTTCATGATGTTGAGTGGAAAACGTAAAAAAACAAAACCAACTTAAGTCCAACACCGCAAAAACCACACAAATTAGTACAAAAAAAAAAGCAAAAAAGCGAGAGAGTAACAGTATCGAAATAACTGACAAACATCACATGAACTGTTATAATTACCGTGATATATATTAAATAATATGTACTACTTATTATGACTTTAGCCTTATATGTTTGTATGTCATAAATTCTATTTAGTGATCTTGGCAACAAAGATTCATGGGTTCTATTTAAACTTAAATATAATTATACTCGTATATTATACTATATTATATAATATTATATCTTCAATATTTCAGTTATTCATTAATAATTTTTCTCGAAAGAAGAAACTCTATAATATTAAAGACCTAAAATCACTTTCTGGGGGGTTACCCCAGCTTTGTAACCATTTTGATAGACTGTTTCGACTCTTCGTCTATGGTTAGTTAGGTACTAGTTGGTTGGATAGCAAAGTGAAATGGTGGCCTATGGGAATCTAAATTCATTCAGTTAGATTAGTTTGGGGGAATGGTGGCTGCCAGTCACTAGTAACCCCAACTATTTCGAGAAACCTTTCATTTATAGAAATGCATAGATGAAGTAATCGAATCCTGTTTCCAAACGTGAAGAAACGGCTCGGCTGTAAAAGATTTGGGTTACTTCTTCACTGAAACAAATGACCATTGTATTTTGAGGACCTAGAGAAACCATTTTATTTTGAAGGGAGGAAAAGATTGGATTTATGTTGGAATTAATGCATCTAGCTAAAAGAAGATTATATTGAAAAATAAAAATAAAAATACGGAAATAAAAATTTTATTTCTATCTTTTTCTATGCACTTATTGATCGCCCCACGTATTTAACTACATATTTTATAGATCCAATTTACTAAAATACAAGCGAACATTAAACTTTAAGAAAATGTTTAAAAAGAAAAGTAAATACAAAATGTGACCATATTTTTATATATAAGTCAAAGGTGGGTCTGTTTTGGGATGCACACTGTGTTATTCACATCGATTACCTTGAAAAGGGTAAAACGATCACCGGCAAATATTATTTAGAGTTGTTGAATAGACTCGATATTGATTTTAAGCAAAAACGACCGCTTTTGGCGAAGACAAAGTGCTCTTCTATCATGACAATTCACGAGTGCTCATGAGAGTAGTCGCTATTGCCAAAAAATTGGGCTACGAACTGCTACTCTATACATATTTAGTTCCCTACGTCTATCTCCTGTTTCCAAACCTGAAGAAATTACTCGAGATTTGGGTTGATAAAAGAGGTCAAGAGGTTGGACTAAATGTATCAAGCTAAAAGAAGACTTCTTTAAAAAATAAAACGTTTTGTTGCCGAAAAAAATATATTTTATTCAAAAAGTCACTGAGTAATTAAACTGCCCTCATAGTTATACATATTTTGTATTTGATACAAAAGTCAGATAGACAGAACTCTACATTGGGAATTATAGTTCACTGTTTGCAACTTGACAAAAAATTACCTTTGAATTTTGGTAGACTACTAAACAAACCTTAAATAATGTCACCAAGAAGCACCTGCAGATTTTGTATATAACCAGTTGCTACTGTGATGTCTTATCATATAGTAGAGAAAATATGAAGAATATTGGAATTAAACTAATATAATGACAACCAAGAAATGATTCTCAAAATGATGTACATATGATGATAAGGATAGTGAATAATATTCGAAATATTTTTCTCCTTTTATGTATTCAATTACTTTGCACTTGCTACTTATAAAGACCCTTTTATCGCTTACATAATTCATTTGCGTTTTGATTGCTTCAACTTTTTAAAAAGAACCAAATCCTCGTACTACAAATGGTATACTTAATTTAATTATTTTCAATATCATTGAAGCAAAATCAATTAAGAACGCATGAAGACAAGTATGTACATAACTAGTGATTGCATCATGCCTTCTTGGCCAACATTTTGAATTTTATCGCTGATATTGCTCTGGGACTATGATATCATAAAGCAAACTATACCATTCATCATCCATCAATCCACCCATCCACGTATCTATTCCATTCCAGCATTCATTTTGAGTGTAGAACTGCTAAAAAGGATAGACAAAATATCCCTCAAAATTTCATTTTAATTGCATTTGGTGCAATCAAATTGTGGCAATGAAAGCCACATGTCCTCATTCAAAAGGATTCTTAACTCACTCATGTGAAATTTATTTGCGTTTGTTCTTAATTAAATTGTTAAAATTTTGTTTGCCAGACTGAAAATTGTGTAACTTTGTTGCTTATCCACTAACTACAGTCAGAGTATATGACTTAAGATACATAGATACAAAGATAGACAAAGTAAGGAAAAGCAAACACAAAAAAAAAAAATTGGTTGTACAGTAAGGAAATTTAGAGAAATACATAGTTACAAAGTTGAGTTTAAGGAAAAATTTAAAACTCACTACTACACTATCGTATATACTTGTTTCTATTCCAATGATCTATCCCTATTAGTTATATACTATTGTATAATAGTATCTATATGTTATATGCATTCATGAATGTATCTATGTAATCTATTACACACATATTAACATATAAATTGTGCTTAGCATAGATTTCATGTTTATTTGTTCTACGAGTATTCTTTTATTACTTTATCCTTTCTCCACACACACAGATACAAGCATAAAACTCTTTAGATACATACATAGATACACAAATACACTCACACACACACAGACTCAGAGAAAGCAGTGACTGCCATTTATTATTATTATTACTGTAAAAGGATGTGCTGTTGTTGCTGTTACTTTCGTTGTCGGCGTTTTCTGCCTTTTGCCAACATTTACGTTTATTATGCCAATTTTCTAGCGCAGAAAAATAACGCTTATGTCCTTAGTATACACTCACACACCCATGCATACTTACGAATAACATATCTTTACTTTGAAATTTGTTTGTTTGCTTGTTAGTCTGACGACTTTCATTGAAAGCAGTTTTTCGTTGAAATTCATGCGCAAAACTTTCTTCGACTTTCTTCTTTCATCTGCGGACGGCGGCATCATCATCATCATCAATGGCGGCGAATACGTTTAAGGACACATACATATATATATATATTTATGAAGATATATGTATTTGAATCCAGTTAGAAGAGAGCTTAGGGTTTAAAGGATGAAAGTTGATGGTAGCATCATGGATGAACGGATGGCAAAGAGACGAGCACCATCTCATTTTAGCGCAAATTTCCGGTGCTTTTCGCTCACTTTGCTTTGCCACACGCGCATGTGTGTGCCGTGTGTGTGTGTATCAGAGTGTGAGTGTGTGTAAATACCAAGAGATAATGTCGCGCTTTTATCGTCTTTCACATACAATTTACTACTTTTTCAAATGCAAACAATTTATTTTCTTTTAGTAGTTGCTTTTATAATGTTATACGCTCGTCATTTTATTTTTTTGGTTGCCATACCAACAGTAACTTCATCATCATCAGCAACAATATTATCATCAATGTCATTACGTTATCTTTTTCGTGGTTCCTTGGGTGGTAATTCTTTTCTTTCTTCTCATACTTATACTTTTTGTTAAAAGGAGAGAAAAATGAAAGAAATGAAATGAAAAGGAAATTGATATTATTGCCGGAATTTTTTCTTTCTTCTTAACTGTTTGCGTATCCATGTTTGTTCATAGTTATTTCTTTGAGTTATCACTTATTCATTCTGGGTCATAAAAATCGGGTTAAAATTTCACTTAAAATCACATTTTTACATTTGATTTATAGATGCTTCAATTATTATTATTATTATTATTTTTATATTGTATAAGCATACCCCGTGCGAAACAGGGCACAGGCTGTTTCCTTTTTTTAGCATCACTATATCCTGTCTGTTACACTTTCAGTATTAACAAAGAACACAGTTTTAGTTAATTTATATATATATTTATATTTTTTATATAGTATTAGTATACTTTTGTGGGTTGGGGTTGTTTGAATGTCCTAGATTTCGGGAACGGGGACCTTAACTATCCTATGCTTACGCCGGGAACCAACCATACACATTCACAGAATTTCAATACAATCAGATGAACGGTATGGAAGCGCATAACATACGAACATTTTAAAATACTATTTTTTATATACATATAAAAATATTACTACAATACTGTAAATAGATACTAACAATTTACTGTTATGTTTGTAACACATAGAGTTGTGCATTGGAGAAACTATAATGTGAGAAAATAATGGTGGCAAATATAATCGATTAGACACTTACAAAATATTGGTAAAAATAAGTTACCTAAGTCACTTAGAAACTTAAGTTCTCCGATAACCAGAATAGTAGATATTCCCTTATTGAAATTGATTTGATTGATTTCATGATTCTTGTGATTATAATAGTAGTACCATGTTATGTGATGTGTATGCAAGCTTTGTTTAAATTAAATTCAGTCTGTTTTACTGAAAATTTGCATAATAAATCCAAAAATTGGATAGATCTATATTTAAATAACTTTTTTTAATGATTTTTTTTTTAATTGTTATATAATTTAAATAAAACTATTTGCAATCAGTCTGTAGATAGTCAACAAAATTGACTGAGGCTGCAGCGAGCTCAACTAATAGAATACTAGGCAAATAACTTTAAGTTCAATTTAATTTATAATCTTTGAGGAAGATCTAACACATGGAACCTTTTCAGACGCCTAACATCCGTATAATTTTCTAGCAGACCTATTGCTAAACTGTCGGTATGGTGCAATTTGTTAATGTATCTTTCTGAAATTTTTCTTATTTCATCCTTAACGAATGATATTTTGAGGTGTTTATGCAGGCGGAAATTGGTCACATACCAATGAGCACTTGTTATTTTACGTAACGTCATGGACTCAATGTTGGAGCTACTTGCCGTTTTCCACAGAAGCATTGTATATGTCCACTACGGCTTCAGAACTGCCTTATAGAGTCTAACTTTGTTTTCTAGGCTAAGTTGAAACCGTAGTTCAAGGAGCTTGTACATCTTTCAGATTTTTATAATAGTCTTAAGTAAATAATATTATAAGTTCATTATGAAGTTTGTAACACACAGAAGGTTACATCGGAGACCCCAAAAGGCATATATATTCTTGATCAGCGCTCAAGACGAGTTGAATTAGCCCTGTCTGTCTGTATGTATAGATACTAATCCCTTAGTTGGGAAAGAGCTAGAGAGCTGAAATTTGAACACTAAGTGCCTGATCCTCATTTACCAACACTGTAAATTTCAAGACCCTCGGACCACCTGGAGGGGTTCCTCCCATAAAAATCCAGATTCAAAATCATCTTCTTATTAGAATTTTTTTTTTTGTTTTTTTTATTATGTTAATTTTCAAGACCCTAGTAGTACTAGGAGGGGTACCTCCCATACAATACATGAACTTTAAAACAATAATCAGAAGATATAAAAGGTGCATGAAGAGTATTACAACTTCGACATATCCAAAGTTAATATTCTTTTTACAGGTTTTTAGATGAATTTCGTTTCATTTTAATGTGGGTCTTCCAGGTAAGCCTCTGTTCCAGATGAACTCCGAGGTATTTGTCAGTATCGCTTAGTGGAATAGTGGAACTATTCAATATTGTGGGTAGACAGCTTTTTCACTTTAAATTTAGATTGACTTTTGTGTGTCGACCATTGTTTCAGCCATTTTTCGACCATGAAAAACTGATGTTACAGGTAATGTGATGAAATCAAACTGTTTTCATTCGATACAATTAGAGCTTTGTCGTCTGCTTACTCCTACGTTGCAACCTCAACATTATTTCCTATTGCCATATCAGAAGAAGTAAACTCGTATATTGTATAAAGGATGGGGACACGTACGTTTTCATAAGGGACCTCAGCATTAATTGCATATAGTTACATAGTTTGAGTTTTACCACGATTCTTGAAGATGGAAGTGAGGTAAGAAACATGCATGAAGCCAATTCTTAAACTCATAGAGCACACCTGGGTGCTAGACTCTATCAAATGCTTCTTCGACATCTAAAAACACAGTAGCACAATATGCATAATATGTACTTATATACATTTGATAATTCGGTGGCATTGCTCAATTGTTCCATGTCCTCATCTAAACACAAACTGATGTATGTATGTATGATGAGGTATGATGTTAAATTGTTTTAATGCAGATACCATTCTTCTTAAAGAAAGATTTGTTCAATGTAAAGAATTTACAAAAAAAATACTTTTCCCCACACTTCCTATCTTTCCATTAAACCAATATCATATGTATTGTACATACATATGTATATCATTACCCTAAAGTGGTATAATTTTGAATTTAAAATGGGAGAACAATAAATTCCGTTATCAATTCCTTATCTCCTTAGATCAAATGAACAATTTCCCTTGATCGATCGTAATTTTTAATTCAATAAGAACAATGAAAAATTCTCTATCATTACAGTGATTATGTAATTGTTGTTTTTGTTGCGTGATTATTATATTCTTTGAATTAAGATGCGGTGCGCCCACAGCAAAATGGCGCTGTTTGTTTGTAACAACAATTTTCATCCAACAATTTTCATACATTATCATCGACAAATGTCGTTGTCATTGTAGTTGTCCGTCATTTATACTTATTTGTATCTTTGGTCATTGTCATTGATAGTCGTTGCCTGCTGTCTAAAGGAAAGAACGATCCATCCATCGATCGATTGATCGAACACGAACTGCAGCTGCATTTAGAACAGATCGAGATAATGTTTTGTCTTAACTATAATTTTCTTGATCGTTGTAACCATATTTCTCTCTCGCTCTTATTCTCTACAGACATACTTAGGTATCTCTCCTTGTCTGCAGTATATCTATGTAACTCCTTCTTCCAAGTTTTGGGTCGTAGCAACTTAAGGAAAAATCGCCTGAAACCTAAATGCACCAATCGCATTATGAACGTATTTTGATTGAACTGAACTGCAACGTTTTTAAAGAACTGCAATTGCATTGAACGATCTTTCGATCAATTCTTTCTATATTGAATTGCAATGGCAATGCTTGGCTAGATCGTTCATTGATTGTTTATTCGATCGTGAACTCCATGTTTTTGTTTTGTTGAATATTATGAAGGGGATGGAGAATGGGAAATCGAAGTTAAAGCCCGAGGGCGGTTCAGCCACGTTTTGTAGATATAAATTTCTTGGCAACTCGTCATCTCTGACATTAATATTTTTGTTGGTCGGTTATGCTTGTCGTCGTCATCATTATCATCATTATTATTTTTCAACTGAATGATCAGTTTCATTCATTTTGATTATGCTTCAGTCTCCAATTGATAGCGCCTTCGATGCCTTCAGTATGGCCGGCCTACCGCTGAATGAATTGAAGAAGAAACAAATGCAACAAAATAATTTTCTTGCCCCCTTTTTAGTTTATGGGATTTTGTATCTTTTTATTATTATATTGTTGCCGTTGCTTTTGTTGCTGTTAGTATTGTGGTTTTTCTAGTATATAATTTGCACAAATTGCAATTTAAAAATAAAAATAAGAGAAAAAAAAAAAAAAAAAAAGAAACTAACAAAACGAAAACTAAAACTGAAAACTTAAAACTGAAATACTAGCAACAGTTTTATTTAATTCGTTGAATTTGTTGAAGTTGAATAAAGAGTTTGTGTTTGTCTGCTGGGGCTTAAGTTGGAGTCCAGTAAAGAAACATAGAAATCACGTTTCAGCCATCATCGTCGCAAATGCAACAATTTTCTCTTGGCCGTTGCCATTATTGTTGCTGTTGTTGAGGTTGTCGTATCGTATCGATGATTATCGGTTGTAATGTTGCAAATTAAATGCCAGCAACAAGTTTAAAGCAATCAGCAACAACAGCAACAACCAGCTGAACCAACGGAATGAACTACAAACGATTGAACTGACTCAAAGTGAGGCCAACGCCAACTTCAACTCCAACTCCAACTTCATCGACAATGATGATGATGATGATGACGATCGATGACTCTTTTCAATAGCCACCATATTTATTTGTGAACGTGCATTTTTGTCATTCATTTTGTTTTCTACTATACTACTTATACGTATTCTTTATATGTCTCTGCAGTCCGCTTTTATCAACCATCCTCCATTTCTCCATCGATTCATCGATCCATCCAAGCGTTCTGTTTATCGTCTGTCTACTCTGTCTGCCTTCTGGCTTTTGCAAAAGAGTCTAAAAGAAAAATCGATACAATTTATTTGCTCCGTTCGCTCGTTTGTTCATTCAATTCATTTTGATCATCATCATCGTCAAACGACGTTTGCTAATGTTTATGCCACATAATCATATAGTACTATTGTATATATAATACTCTATTGATTGTTTTTGTTGTTGTTGTTGTTGCAAATCTGTAATTTCACATTTGGATTTTTATGAGAAAATTTAACAAAAATTAAATTATTCGTACATGTTTTTATTGTCTTCATTTTCAACATCAACATCACCATCAACATTAACTTAATTTGTTCGTCTATTACCTGCTGTTGTGTTTTCTCAATGAATGAAATAATGAACGACGTTAAGGAATGTAAAATGTTTTTTATAATAAAAAGTAGTAAATTATTATTTAGAGATAATCATACTTCATTCAATGAAAAAAAAAAATTATCACAAATAAAAAAATACATATGAAAATACAATATAAATTAGGATCAATAACAACTGACAAAGTTAAGAGCAAATGTGCATTTTTTATCCTTCAAGAAAGGTTAGGATTATTTAAAATAAAATATTGTTTATTAGAACATAATAAGATAGTTCAATTTCATTCTGTGATATTTGATATTTATGTTTTGTGGGAACCAATATCAAGCATCCAGGACGTATGAGTTATAATTCAGCAAGTTCTTAGGGATTTTTTATACCCTACATTGGCATCTAATCTCGTCTGTAGAATATAGGAGTTATATATCATAAGTATTTGGATGGTGTTCATCATAATACTGTGAGTTTTTAGTATAGTTCTTCATTTCTAATAAGTATATGTATTTATTATAATACAGTCGAATCTTCATAATTGGTACCCCGATAAATCGTAAACCCCAATAATTCGTAACAAACTGCTTATCCCTTGAAAAAAATTCGTTAATTCGTAAAAATTCCATACATTTTGGTCCCCTCGGTAATTCGTATTTTTTTTTTGCAATTCAATGAACGTAAAACCTCTTATAAATCGTTATTTATTTTTAAAACCTCTTATAATTCGTAATGTACAACGTAAAAAAATAAAAAATTGTAATCAGTTTATCGTTAACTTTTATAGACTATTTTGTCGCCTTCATGTCGCCTTACGCGCTTATCAATCTGGTTAATAGCATTGATCAGAAAAAGTAGTTTAAATGTACGCTATTTACGGCAATGCAAATTGCTTATAAAGCGTGGAATAGTGTCAACACAGATTGTATTCAAAAATGCTTCCGTGCTTGCGGTTTTAAAAATGATTTCTACGAAAATTTATGTCAAGACGAGCAATTGAACATAGATTATCTATGAAATCGTATATCTGGAAATTGTGAAAATGTTGCCCTTTTCGATGATTACGTGAATGTTGATATTGACGTGGCTATATCCGGTACGTTGACAGAAGTAAGTAGTTGCCGTCATTCAACAACTTCAATATAATGTTTCAAATCATGATGTCCAACAAAATATTTTTAATTGTTTAAATGGTTTGGAAAACTCAATTGAAGAGATAGGCGAAAAGAACCTCAAGCAATCAAAAATTACAAACTTTTTTAAATCTTGATCTTTCTCTTAATATTATTTTATGTTTCTGTTTTTATTTTCCTATTAATAAATTTAGACAATATGTGAAAATCAACTGAAATATAAAACCCCGTTAATTCGCATTTTTCTTTTTTCAAGCTTCGTTAAATCGAAATCTCGATATGTAGTTCGTAATAAATGATGTTCCCTTGTAATTAGAATTATCGGGATTCGGCTGTAGCTTGCTTTTTATATTTTCATAAAATATTGAATAAATTTTATGACACTTAAGAGTCGCAAAGGACAGTAATGGCATTTTAATAGCATTTCCTATTTTAATGTCAATCTCTCTACGACACATTGTGCAACCTATTAACCATAGAATAGTCACTCCTTTCTTTGAAACGTAAGTGATTGCGTAGAGAGGATTTTGTCGGCAATACTTAAAATGATTCTGAAAGGATAGATTCAAATATAAATTATCATTTTATATTCTGTATTAGAAAAAAATGCTTTAGAAAATCTTAGGTAAAATTGGTAACATTTTTTGTATTTTAACAACATCTTTATCTTAACCTTCATTAAAAAAAAGGAAATATTATACTTAACAAAATTAAACATTTTCATTATCAACGACATGTACTATATGTATTATTATTATCCTTTATTGATTCCAACAATTTACAATTTATATTACACTAAATAACTTAAAAAAACATAATTAATTATTGTTAAGTCGATATTTGCGCCAATCATGGGTCTGAGATTTGGGGTGATTGTGCCAGCTGTCACCGTAAAAAACTTCAAATATCTCAAAATAAACTATTAAAAATGATTTTTGATCTTCCTTTCTATTATTCCACTTCTCTTCTCCACGAAAAAGCAAATATTGGCATGATGGATGATAAAATCTGTCAAGCTAATATAAATTTTAATGTACGAAATCACCTATTGCATTTTCCTAGTGTAGATTAATACTTAACAGGCTAATTCATTAATAAGCTCTATTAAGTATTAATCCACAGTTTTAATTTTTATTTTTAAAGTTTTTAAATAACTGTGAATGTAAGGTTTTTGTATCCCCTACGTGTAATATGTGCATAAAATGTTCATTACACAATAACTTTGTGCATCTACTATTACTATGTTTTAGTGCTTCTATTTTTCTTTGGCCTTGTCAAATTCTTCTGCTGATTGTTAATTTTCCTTACCACTTTCACAGAAATTTTCCAATACATTTTGTGCCCAAACTTCTTCAATGTTCTGTTCTTCCAATCACGAAACTATTTCAACTACATTAGAAAACCGTTGCCTCTTGCGCGCATCCGCGCACTGAATTTCTTCTAAAACAAGGAGTTCAGATGCGGAGGGCAGTTACTAAGACACCTTACCTTGACAAATACATTGTGTAAACAATAACATGCATTTTTTGCCAAGGGAGGCAAAATGCTTATAGCACAAGCAATCTAGGGATAATCTAAATGAGGCACTGGTGACCGAATGGATGGTACTGCACCCCCTCCTTTCCTTTTCGTACCATCCACCTAACTCCTTCCATTCCACTTCTTTTCTTAAACATTTCATTACAATATGAGTGCCAACTACTGGTCCGATTTTGGTTTGGCCATTAAATGGACAAAAGTTAATTTTTCGACCCGAATGTTCTGTTTCAAGTGATCAATTGTTTGCAGATTATCGGCGTAAATTTTATATTTCAATGTGCCCCACAGAAAAAAGTCCAGGGGAGAGCAGGTCAAAGGACATCGATAAAACGACTAATCACACAGTTGTTGAATCTTGTACACAAAAGGTTGATGCTCCGCGCGTCGGTATAGCAAGTTGCGCCATCTTGGTTTGACCAAAGCTCATTGAGCTCGATAATTCCAATCCATGCCACAAAAAGTCAGTTCTCATGTCTCGATAGTGTTCATCATTGACAGTCACAGAGTGACCTTCTACATTTTCGAAAAAGAAAGGGCCAATCACGCCACCACTCTAAAATCCGCACCATACAGTGACTCGAGCTGGATGCTTTGGCTTATGTACGACAACGTGTGGATTTTCCGTTCTCCAAATTTTACAAGTTTGTTTGTTTACTTAGCCGCCGGGATGAAAATGCGCTTCGTCAGAATAGATGATTTTTCTTGCAAAATCTGGGTCATTGTTGAAAGACCCTAATAAAGGTTTGTACAATAAGTAGCTTTACATCTACAATTAAAGTAATTAATCCATTTCATATTGAAATTCTAGTAGTTTAAACTAATAATTTAAAATAGACTAAACAAAATACATAATTGACTTATTATTATGAAATATGGAATAGTATAATCTAAGGAGTTTCTTGTGTATAATAGTAGGTTTATATAATCATTTGTAACTCATAATGTGGTGTGAAAGGTCTAAATGAAAACCTGTGTAGGGTTCAAGTAAATATTTCTATTGATTTGGAAAGCCGATAAACCTGAATTTTATTGCGTTCGGCAATATGTGATATGATATTTTTTAAAATTTATTATTCAAAGAATGTATTCTTTTCTCGGTCCAATACAATTGTTCCATTGATTCAATGTTTCAGAAACAAAACAATCTTCCTTTCAACTTTATTTTAACGTTGGAAACAAGGTAAAGTTTCAAGAGGCTTAAAACAGAATGTATTAACATATAGAACAAACTTCATCTGTTGGGATCACAACAGAACACGACGAATTCTTTGGATCTATCGTTTCATGATTTAAGCAGTACTTCCCAGTTAAAATTTGTCTAGTTATGATGATCTCTTTGTGGATTAGGCATTTGCTATAGAAGAATGCAAACATTTTCATCTCTAGAATGATTGATACGAACTGATTGCTTATCATCATTTAAAGTTTGTAAAATAAACTTTACGCAGACCTTTATTTTACACAAATCCTTGTGGAGAATGAGTCGAGTTGTTTATCTGCTAATATTCAAAGCCTCTTCAATCTGTATGAGGAAAGCATTGCGGTCATTTGCTACAAAATCACTAACTTTTTCGATCATTTCGATTATAATTGGTCCCTCATTACGTTTGATGTTCCAACTACTTTCCAAAAAACACTTATGATACAGAAACATTTTTTGTTTTACATAAACAATTATTGCCTTACATTTTCTAAATCATCCGGAATGTTTCTGAAGCAGTTTTATCAAGTTACAGCTATGTTATGTTCTATGATTTTAGTTGTATATCGAAATAAAACATTATAAAATGAACACATCTCAGCTAATTGTAGTAAAGTTTTGATTTCGTTAAGTCCAGAGATGTTAAAACTTTGTCTATAGATTGCGTGACTGGTTGCTGAGATAGAACTTCATTACTTAATCTCTATTATAGGAATGTGTATATACATAGAATGATCATGTGATATTTAAAACATTATAACTAAACTTGATATTGCTAAAAGATGTTAAATGAACTTTAAAACAATAGATCTGAAATGAGTTAAAATTGTCCAGTTTATTACATTAGAAGTTTATATAATAATTTAACATTTACAATTAATGCATGTAATTTTATTTCTTGAAGTGGAGTCAATTTAAAATAGGCAAAACAAAATAATTGACTCATTATTTTATTATAAATATAAAATGTCTTCTAGAATAAATACTATATGTATTTATCTCATAACTTTAACAATCAATAAACATGAACTTGATTACGTTTTTAAGAATAAATATTTGACTAACAAAATCAATCAAAAGTATTTTTTCTTTTTTACTTCCATTTGAGTAAAACTACTTATAAATCTTCTCGAGCTTTTGGAAATAAAAAATTATCAAAAATAACATGCAAATAATGTTGACGTTGTTGATATTTCGAAAGTAAATATTTCTAATCTTTTGATAAGATTCAATTAATTAATAGCAAGAAATAGATTTCTCTTAATATTCATAAATAAATATGAACTGTGGCCTAGTTTTTTAAATAACAAAACTATGAAATTATCAGCTTCTTAGACAGAGAGTACAAATTCAATTGGCCTAATAATTTTATAAAATGTCTTATATACGAGTACTTTCAAAGGGGGTTACAAATACTATATTATACTATTTATTAAGCCATTGCACTTAGCAAAGGGAATTCAAATAATTTTTATAAGAAATAAAAAATGCAAAAAACAGAATTTTTCTTTTTTAATCGACTTTATTTTATACAACAACAACAACAACAACAACAACAACAACAACAACAACAACAACAACATCAACATCATCATCATCATTAAACAATGGGAAAGTCTAATTATCATCTAAGTTGTATGTGATCATGTTATTATTATATTTTTGCTTTTGTTGATAAAAATATAACAAAATTAATTATGAATGCAATAAAAACCGTAGAAGCGCCAACAATCACATAACAGCCATGGGCGTACTTATATTTTTTTTAATTTGTGCGAGAAAATTAGGTATTTCTAAGAGACTAACCAACTCTACACATATTATTTTGGATTTTTAATTCATTGGCCCGATTGACTGAAGCCTAGATTAAGGTCTATGGGAATGCTGGCCCCATCGGTACGCCCATGAAAACAACTTAACTGATTGAAATTGCAAAGATGAGGAAAACTTTAGGGAAAATGATGCAGCCCCGTTCACAATGGAAACTTAATGTGAACAAATGAAAATTATGAGAATTCCAATTGGAAACTAGAACAAATAAACTATAACAAAAACAAAAACAAAAGGAAAACTACTAGTAAGTATCAAGTCAAGTGTGATGAGTAAAGAAATTGGATAAATAGGAAAAGATCAAAATAAATTAATTTCATTAATTCCGGTTTTAAACAATTTGGAAAGCATTCAGAAAAAAATAATAGCTAGATACTTGTATAAAACATAAGAAAAGAAATCTTTAGGTGGTCACAAATAAGATTATTTTAATATTTATATACGATGGTATTACAAATATTGTCTTCATACATTTATAATAAGTTTTACTGAAATGTGAAACTGTTGTTTTTCTTTTAAGAAACGATTGTGCAGTTTTTGGGAATGAAATTTTTCCGAATCTTTAAGTTAAATTTAACCAGTAAAAAAAGACTAACTTTGGCTATGTCGAAGTTGTAATACTCTTCATGACCCTCCTAGTGGTACGAGGGTCTTAAAATTTGAGTAGGAAACTTATACATACCTTCCAAATTTAGAAACGATAGCAAAAACAAAAAAGTTTTTCTAATAAGAAGGATTTAATTTGGATCCTGGTTTGTATGGGGGATACCCTCCCTCGTAGTCCGATGGTCTTGAAATTTGCATGGCAAATATACTACGTATGGTGAAAAGAAAATTTCAGCTTTCTAGCTCAAAAAATTACTTTATGGGGTCTCCGGTGTCTCCTTCTTTGTGTTACAAGAACAAAAGTATAACAAGAAGAGCTTGAACCGAATCCGAAGAATTTTATTGTTTTAGCTCTTCCGGTTCCGGAGAACATGCGTTCCTAACAAATGCACAAACAATGTTTGCTCGGTAAGCTAGAAAAAATATGGCAGCTTATGAAGTTAGTAGAAAGATTACCACTATTAGTACATTCTTGAATCATTGAATCATATTAATTAAATAAATGCACCTGAAAATCTTCTGAAAGAAAATACATTGACTTATTTGCCAATCCAATATATAGTGTTGGAAGTAATTTAAAAGTTTTCATAATAAAAACTCATTGATAAATTAAATTTCAATTCAATTCAATTTACAGTTTATATAATATATACAATACATGTTTGTGAGTCTAAAATTTCTTATTAATGATTTCAGGATCTATGCCTTTTCTACGTAGGTGTACATAAAGAAATACATAACAGTAAATAGTTGATACTAACGCAAGAAAATTAAACTATTTAAGGTAACAGTATAGTGATAGTATTGAGTCCGTTCAAAACAATTCTTACTTTTTGCACTGCGTAACTTACACTGGGATCCTAATATAAACCTACCATCTTACCAAGGCCGTCTTAAATTAATCCGCCTCCTAAAATTATCCAGTCGTAGAACGACTCTTGGTGTTACATTCTTGCACAATCTTATTGTACGCAGCATCTTTTCCCCTTCCTTGCTTGGTAGTATTAATTTTAATGTTCCTTCTCGGGTTACTAGGAATTATTCTACTATACTTGTTGGTACATGTAAGACTACTTATTTGCAGCATGATCCTTTTCGTGTTTTGTGTCAATCTTACAATTTATACTATGACCTTGTATCTAATTCTATTTCTTCCGATCATCTAAAATCTAATCTCTTAACTCTCCTTAACACATAGTATTATTTTAACTATTTAACTTAATATCGCACACTTTATTTAAATTTATCTTTATAGTGTAATTTTTTTTTTTTTATAAATGGCTGATGACATTAGGTCTGTAGCCGTATAGTAGTCAATTAATTTCTTTTGCATGTTACTAATCTCCAGTAGTTCAGTACCGAAGTCACTTGTGGTCGATACCCAGTCTTGTTCGGTTTTTAATGGACCCCAGCTCGCGCGGGCTCTGGGGGGGGGGGATGGGGGGAACGTGGCGTGGGATAGAAAGTAGAAAAAAAAGGTAATATAGTAAAAAAGTAGACAAACTAAGAAGCGGAAAACTATTAAAGAACTCTACCTATAGAAGAAATCTCATAGTTAAGTAACAATATTCTTTTTATATTTAACATATAAAAGTTTCTTGTCGTAATATGTATTTTTGTTAAGGGGCTTAATATAAAAATATATAATATGTTATGATGAATTCTCAATATTTGACATCCATCATAGTATCTTGAGGTTATGGTATTCTCCGTGAAGAATCTAAATTAAAGTAAATCAATACGATTACAGATAAATGCATTACTACACTATTATTACCTTCATCCCATTTAAAAGGGTTCATAAATCCACCTGTCATCCACTCTAAATCAATACAATAATGATTACAACAATTAGATTACCATAAATCGAATATTGTGGCTTACCAAATTTTTTGTAATTTTCACATTTTATTTTTTTTTTTTCAGAATTGTTTTATTCAAAGTTTGTTTAACAAATGAAAATATCTGTATTTTTACTTGGCTGGTGAACATTTTTGTAGTTCAAAGCCTACTATAACTTTTGATAAACATTTTTCTAGTTGTTAGCCTACTAGAATAATAAAATTTAATAGAATAATGACTCATATCGGACAACAAAGTTATCAGATAACTTAGGCACAGAAAAAAAAAAAAAAAAAAAATAAATAAAAATGTTATTCTTTGATTCTACAGAAGAACTCTGTAAAATTGAATCAACTTCTTGTTTTATCCATTAGCAAATGTGATTCCACAATTAGATTGATGGCTCTTAAGATTCCGGATAACATGCGTCCCTAAGAAATGTACAAATTCACAGTCTCTTTGTGAAATGCCAAATGGAATATTCATCTACTATGACAGTCAGTTAGCAGCATCAATAAAGTTGGAATCATAATTGTTAATATGTAGAGTGAAAGACTTAATATATTGAATATATTATAATATAACAAAAAAAAGCAATTTCTCTTTATTTGCTAATCTGACCGAGTGTTTGTCCGTCCGTTTGTCCGTCCATCCGTCTGTCCGTCCGTCTGTCCTTCCACTTAATTCATTCAAATCTGTGCGTAATTTGAGATACATTGGTTCAATTGAAAATCATTTTTTTGAAACAAATTTTAATAATGATCGTCAAATTGAGATAAATGAATAAAATGAAAATGAATGTAAAAAAAAAACGGTTACACAAATGTAAATTACCGCAGACAAAATTCTGGTCCTCATCTCTCATTTTTGGTGTCTAAGTGCAGCATTTGACAAATGACACTCGATGTTGATTATCGTTGTTGTTGTTGTTTCCGACCCTGTTTTATTATAACTGATATTCACAATGAATAAATGAATGATTGAATAAGTGAGTAAGTGAGTGAGTGAAGGGTTGATTTTGTTTTTATCCTTCTTTGGTAACAAATGTGACGAAAAATCATCAAAATCTTGATCTTATCATTGGGAAACGCTTCTGAAATGTCTGCAACAAACAATAAGCGGATTGAATTTGTTGCTCAGTTCGCTGGCATCTCGCTTGAATTGAGGTAACCAGAATAGGCTAATCCCAATGTTAAATATTACTTACCTACCCACTTCACTCACATAAGGATATTTCAAGGTTTTTTTTTGTTTTTTGTTTTTTTGTTTTGTGAGTCGAGCTGAGCTGAGTTGAGTTGTGTATGCTCTGTTAAACAAATGCTACTAATAACTTTATCGTTAGACGAGAATCTTCCATGCCATTTTCTTTAACTAAAACAGATTGCATTCTATTGGAATTGGAATCTGAATCTGAATCAGATCGAATCGACAAGAATCCTATTCACAATGTGTATATGCTTTGTGGTTGTTTCATTGAATGTTCAAATGTGAGCAACATTAGTTGTGATCGCCGGTTTCACGCTGACAATCTCGTGCCAAGTGGCATTGTGGCATCATCTATCCATCAACTATGTCAGACGGCGTTCCACATACAATGTATACGTACATCGTGTGTGTTCTACTATATTCCTAGTCTTCACCTTTATCATTATTATTATTATTATTAACAGCAGCAGCATTATTATCATTATTATTATTTTCAAGATCATTAAGATCATGATCAGCATGAACGAAACACTTAGGTTTCGGTGATCTTGATGTGCCATCACCATCACCATCGCCGTCGCCTACCACATCACCAATGTCGACTGATTAGCGCAAAATGTTAATTTCACACTTTAATAGAATTTCAGGTTAATTTGCGCCTGTCGCTGGCTTAATTTAATTTTGAGCAATTGGAATTTAACTCCAAACTGAATTTTACCGAAACGAACCGAACCGATCCAAAAAATATCACTTTTTCTCTGGCTGTGATGTGCGCTGCTGCAATTCGCTTGATGCTGTAGCTGGTTCTAGTGATCGTGGTAGTGGTGGTGGTGGTGATCAATCATCAAGCGATGCGCTCAACTGGAAGCTGAATTATTAAAGTTGCATATGATCACCAAATGATCGACAAACTAAGGACGGAATGGGGGAAATGGAAGAAGATTCTTTGGTGACGGCGACAGCGGCGGCGTTATTAACACGATTCGCTTTTTAAATGCAATTGTCAGTCTCACAGCAGGACAAAGCCACCACAGTCAACAGAGGCAAAGAAAAAGATTCAGAGTCATAGCCCATCATGATGATGATCATCATCTGTTGAAACAGTTGCCGTTTATAGTTTGGAAAAACAAGAATAACTGGAACAATTGCAACACTCAGCTAGTCAGTCAGTCATTCAGTCAGTCATCCAGTCAGTCATTCAGTCAGTCACACAGTTGGTCATTTAGTCATTCTGTTAGTCATGATCATAAGCATCATTATTGTTTGTGCTTGATCCTGATCCTGACAATGAATGTCATAAGTTGAACAGAGTTGAGCTTTTATTTTTGTCGGTATGCATCAAACGCATTCCACACACACTCTTTATTTGATCTGATGGCTTTGGTATCATCATAATGATGAGGGAGATGATGATAATGATGATGCAGATGATAATGGCATTCTTTATTATAAACAGTGGTGAATACAGGATTTTAGTAAAGAATAATCCACCATAGATCTCTCACATTGCTGTAATATATATTACTTCTGGTTAGATAATAATGATAATAAGCACAATGATGATAATAATGATGATGATGAATGCAATGATGATGATGGTGGTGATAACGAGCAGTAGCTGAAGTCAACTGTTTGTATGGAATTCAACCATCAAAATGAATTCATTAATCATCAATGAGCTAAAGCTCTTTCAAGTCATCTACATCTACATGCCGTTGGATCGTTTAACAGTTTGTATCTTTTGCAACAAGCTACTTGCAACATGGTATAAGTAGTAACAAATAACAACAACAACAACAAGAATTGTAATGCAGATACTTTTGCCTCTTGATTGTTGCCAATTAATAATGAAAATGGAAGTTAGTAAATAAAGTAAAGGTGCTCAAGTGCAGTTTATGGGCTTTTCGAATTGACGACCAAAACGATCGATTGAGTGATTTCGATTTCTCTCTTGTTGTTATTCCCCTTCATTAATTTTGCATTTTTTTTTATATTTTTGAAATATATGTACAAAAAAAAATCTTTGATCGTTGCTTAAGTTTTCATTAGCCAGGCATTGATTGCATTTATCTCAATATAAAAAAACAAAAACCTTCTATTGTTTGTTGTTTTTATTTATACAATTAAGTATTTTTTTTTTTATAATCATTTTTTTTGAGAAAATCTGTTAAAATGTTTATTGTTGCTAAGTATATAGCAGTATTCCTCAATCTACTACATACAATATATGTACTTAATAACAATTTTGCGGTTTATCAATTGTGATCGACACGATCAATCGAACAATTGAATCGACCTTAATAACAATATGTATGAATCTATAAATCGATTCGAATTGAATCGAAATAGTTTATGTAATCAAGCGTCTAACCATTTATTATTAACAAATTATTAACAATAATTTACACCGTTCGTTGATGTTACTCTTCTCTTTATTTTATGTTGATGTCGGTTTCAAATGTAATTTGATCTGCTGTCAACTACAAGTTGCCACAAATCTAAATACAATGAAATCTATCATATACTATACTATTATAGTATGAGTACATACATAGATATATACATATGTCTACATAAAAAATTGTAATTGAAACTTCATTTAAAAGCAACAAATGAAACATTTTGAAATAAATCTATTACATTGTGTTACATACTGCATACATTACATACATATATGTTTTGTATTTATTTTCTTCACCTTTTCATCAGCATATACGTTTTTTTAAAGTTATATTTGCTATTAATCCATTTGATGCTTTTTTAATCTAAACACAATACAAATTCATTGGTTTAATCATCAATCCAAAATTCGTTTGGTGCATGAAGATGTGAACTTCGTGGGTCGTAGGTCTTTAGGAAATCCGAGAAATGGCACTCGTAGCATCGATAATTTTGTTTTTTTTATGTTTAGTCCATCACTAATTAGCTGTTGATGTCTAAGTAATTTTTATTATCAATTGAAATAACAAACTTTTGTATATTGGAAAAAAAGGTGAATTTTGTGTGTTCATCAAAGCATCACCGAAACCAAGGAAATGTTTGATAAATACTATGGAGACTAAGCAACATTAATTTCAACGGTTAAGAAGAAATTTACTGAATTCCTTGTGCTGGCCCAAAAAAAAAAAGGTGATTACGCCAGAAATCATTTACATGAATATTTGGATATGAAAAAGCTATCCGCGCAAAGGCTGCCCCGATTGCTCAAACCATAACAATGAACGTGGTGCACACGTGTGTAGTCGCCATGCCAATAATCCATAAATTGGACGACGGACTGCTGCCACCTCCCTCATATTCTTCAGATTTAACCCTCTGCTACTATTTCCTGTTTCCAAACGTGAAGAAACGGCTCGGCTGTAAGAGATTTGGGTCAAATGAAGATATCTTCACTGAAACAAATGGCTATTTTGAGGACATTGAGAAAACCTATTCCAAATAATAGGAAGGGATAAAAAAATTGGAAAACTGTTAGACTTAATGCATCGAGCTAAAAGAAGATTGTATTGAAAAATAAACAGAAAAATACGGAAATAAAAATTGTATTTCTATCTTTTTCTATGCACTTATTGATCGCCCCTTGTATTTAACTATATATTTTATAGATCCAATTTACTAATATGCAAGCGAACATTAATCTTTAAGAAAAATCTTTAAAAAGAAAAGTAAAAACAAAATATGATCATAATTTTATATTCAAGATTTATTGTATGTCTATTGCTTTCCAAGGTCTTTTATACAGTTCAAAACTACAGAAACTAATACATACTTCCTCCTCAATTTACAGTCATCAGGATCCTTGAATCATTATAAGTACATGTGTATAGTAACCCCATAATTCAAAGGGAAAAATATGAATTAGTAGTCTTTCAATCTTTCATTTACTCAAATCACTAAATAATCACATAAATCGACAACACGAGTATAAACTGTAGTTTCTTCTTTAATTTTTAAATTGGATCTTCCAAAATATTAACTTCTGCAAAAATGTATATTAAAGACTGCGCTACTTATTCAATAGATAAATGAAATCAAGTTAGTTGATTGACTTTTATATAAATTTTGTATTCATGTTATATGGACTAATATTTTTTTAGTAATTAAAATTTTTATTTGCAATCTAAGTACATATATTGAAGGATTGATGAGGTTCCATTGACTAAAGCTAAACATTAATTAATCTAATCTATAATGTATATGGAAGGTCCAAGATATGAAAAATTTCTCAGGCACACGAGATACATTCTGTTATATAATAGACTTATCAGGGTATTGATACGATTATGCAATCTAGTAATGTATGTGTATATCAGACATATTACTGCTTTTACCATTAATGCACTTTCAGATTTTTAACTTTATCAAAATTTTTTCGTTACTAAATAGAGTGTTGCTATCAAAAGGTAAGGAAACTAAACTGGCTTCTTCTTCTTCCAATAAATTTTCGTTATCAAACAATAGACTAATTTATGTTAATGTGGTGGTACCCACTTGGCGATTCAAATATATATGCCATTCAAATATAGGGCACTGCAGCTGCCTATAGAATTACGAAACGGTAGGCATGACGGAACAAGACACTCCGTTGAATTACGGGCGCTCCTTGTTTTGTTAGAAATACTACGCTGCACAGAGACCTTAAGATCCCAACTGTTATGGAGGTGATCAATAAATACAGCAGTCGACATCATTCAAAGCTTTTGAATCATCCTAACCCGCTGACATCCACCCTCACTTGCTACTCTACTAGGCGAAGATAAAAAAGTGTTCACCCACACGATCTCCCCAGAAGGATGCAATAGTCTTTTCATTTCCTTCTCATCACAATTTATAGAATCATTAAAAACGTGTTATGTTTTCTGCAATTAACGTTCCTAGTAAAACAAAAAAAAAAAAAAAAAAAGAAATCAGCCAAGTGTGAGTCGGACTCGCACACGGAGTGTTCCGTACCATCGTATAAGATTTTTTTCTTAAAATATTGAATTATGTGCATATTTAACAGCCTAAAAGTATACTACAATTAACAGCTTAAAAGTATACTACAAAAAATATAAAATGTTAAACAAAAGATTAAATTAAAGAATGTGTATTTGTAGTATTTGCCGTTCTACACACAAGTGAATTACACACCTTGTGAAAATGTCAACTCTCTACCTAATACGGTACATGAGATAGAGCAGGAGACGGACGGACGGACGGACATTGTAATCTTAGTAATAGGGTCTCCTATGGGTACGGCACCCTAAAAAAAAAGGGAAATAGAGTAACAGTGTGACATGAATCACCATCATCATATGTAACAATATTTGATTGAGTTAGTAGTTTTTAATTTTTTAAAAAATGTTTACCTGTCAAAGTCAAGACACATAAATATTCATTCGTTAAATGTAAATCAAAATAATCACACCTCTCGGAAGAAAATCTAAACAAAATTTATGGTGAAAAAAAAAAAAAATATAATTTTCGGTAAGCAATAAACTATATAAATTATGATAAGATCACATTGTTTTCATCTGCATTGTCTATGTGTAGATAAAGGCATATACTCGGCTATGGATACTAAATTACTTACGACTTCTTCTTCTAATAAATTGCGTTTGTGAGCATCAATGGACAATATTCATATCAATATACTTATGATAAGTTGTACCGAATGATGACAAGAAGCTTAGAGAACTTCTTTCTTATTTGACACTATGTTTTTTGACTTTGCGCGCCACCTTATGAGTTATTAATAAAAAAAAAAAATGTTATATTATACAATAATTGTTCAAAAAAATTATATTAAATATGTTTTACATAATAACGATAAGAATTGTGTATTTTTTTTAATGTATCTACAAATTTTGAGTGAGAGGTTGATAATATTCTATGGAACCAAAATGGATATTACAAGTCCATGCCTATCTTCTCTACAAGTTGCTCCCTTCCTCATTTCATGTACATCTTTATTTGATTCTTGTTTCTTTAACACAATTTTCCTTTGTACACATTTGATTGTTTTGTTGTGGTTTCCTTCATGATGTTGAGTGGAAAACGTAAAAAACAAAACCAACTTAAGTCCAACACCGCAAAAACCACACAAATTAGTACAAAAAAAAAAGCAAAAAAGCGAGAGAGTAACAGTATCGAAATAACTGACAAACATCACATGAACTGTTATAATTACCGTGATATATATTAAATAATATGTACTACTTATTATGACTTTAGCCTTATATGTTTGTATGTAATAAATTCTATATATTATCGCGAGAATTATTGATCTAGCAACAAGCATTCGAAGATTCTTTGGCTTTTGGAGGACTTTGTAACCATTTTGATAGACTGTTTCGACTATTCGTCTATGGTTAGTTAGTTACTAGTTGGTTGGATAGCAAAGTGCAATGGTGGCCTAATGGAAATCTAAATTCATTCAGTTAGATTAGTTTGGGGGAATGGTGGCTGCTAGTCACTAGTAACTCCAACTATTTCGAGAAACCTTTCATTTATAGAAATGCGTAGATGAACTAATCGATTCCTGTTGTGACACTTATCATACCAATATCAATTTACACTTTGTAGGACCTCCAATGCATAACTGTTTTATATATAAACTAAGTACACTAGTGCGAAAGGTATAAAAGAGATGTAAACAATAAAATCAAAGCTAAGTAGATCAATTGTTAATGATTGATAATATGGTACATACTACATATATATACAGTATATTGTATAAATAAATTCTTGTAGGCAAATTTCAATAGAATATTTTCATGGTGGCGATCGCTTTAAATGTCACATAAGTTCAAACATTATTCATAATGATAATATTTGTAAACTACAAAAGAAATACTACATACTTACATATTGTAGATATATACATACCATGGTATGAATGGTAATGATCTGGTAAAGACAGACAAGTTTTTAAGGCTTTAAGCTACTGCCGCATTTGTTGTATCATGGTATAGAATGTTGGCATAAGAATAGATGGCATCGGTAGCATTCTTTGACAGGATACTACTTATACATACATACATACATACATACGTACGTATATGTAGGTACATAGAACACAATGATTATTATTTAGTTGTGGTTGGTAGGCTACTTACTTCTTCTGTTTGGTTTTATTATATATTTGTATCTCTGTTTCTGTGTGTGTAGTTGGATTTTTGTTCTACACAAGAACAGTAGCCAGTAGTTTGACTAAAAGTTTACGATAAACCTAAAACAAGATGCCGAATGCTACCATGAGCGAAGCACGCGCCCAATACAATTTACAATTTTACAGTTTACAGCTGCCTATAATCTGAGGTACTGGGATCAGCGGGAAGACAGCAAGGTATGCAGGCAGGCAGTCAGGCAGTCAGGCAGTCAGGTAGGGAAGGTAGCTTGTGTTTTAGCCAACAACAATCAATGGCATATTTTCAAAATTCGTCTATTCTCTTTTTGGTTTCTTTATACATTTATACACACACACACACACACCATAAACTTCATTGATTCATTCATTCATTAATAATTCCAGCATTGATCATTAATTTTTCAGCAACAGCGGCAACTTCCAGGCCCATGCCTGTGGCCATGACCATGGTTTTAACCAGAGAATAGTAACGACGACCACAACGACGACGACGACTTTAGCAAATGTGTAAAGTTATTAATTGTTTTGAGTGCATATGGCTCAATGATCGAATGGTCCGCTCCGAATGGTCGTCGAACTGCCGCAGAGCATAAATGTTGTCGATAAGAGCATCGCCGTTGGCCCCCGAATTACTATGAAGGGTGTGTGTCCAATGCCCAGAAACCAAATGGTGGTGGCAACTAAAAACGCCAGTAGCCAAGACAAAATTGATGTAATCGGCTGCGGTTCGCTTTGTAATGATGATGATGGTAATGGTGATGATGAAGATGAAAATAATAAAAAATTAATAAAAAATTTTAATTTTTCAGTTTACTTCTCCAACCCCAAACCTTAGCGAACCTTTAAATTCCATGAGCATGCCAAATAGCCAAACCGTGAAAAATCTCATATTTGAATAAATTTTATCCTTTATTGGAGATCCTGCACTCAACACTCAAAGAAATTATAATTATTATTATAAAAATAGAATAGAACAGAATAGAATATAAATGATTGTATAATATAGTATAGAAATGGTTATTGTCACAGGAGCAAAGATGCCTAGTTTGGATTGTTCTTTTCTTAAGTGGTGGACATTACTGTCATAGGAGGTCACCAGCATCGCTTTTATGATCCTGATATCAACTGAGCCACAAAATGGCAATCCATAAAGGAGGAAATGTTAAATGTTATTCAATGATAAAATGTTTTTCCATTTCTTTAAGTGTAGACATGAATTTGGCCTTTTTATTCCTTCCTCTTTTTTGCTTCGCTTCTATTTTATTTCATTTCATTTGAATTCGTTTTATTTTATTCTTTTATTTTGGGTGAACTGGTCACACTTAACTGGTTACATGTTTGCATTCATAGCCTGGCAAATCATTTGAAATTTTTAAACAAAATGTGGCGGCGAATATGAAAATGAGGAGGCAGATTGTTAAAATGGCGCCGAAAAAGATAATATGGAGTAAGTGATGGTGGTTTGAGGGCAATTCAAAGGAAATATAAAATCAAAATCGAACAAAATAAATAAATGTGCACATTTCCGCTTGGTGAGCATATCCTGATCCTGGCAGTGGTGGCAGCGGCGACGTTGTCGCCGCCCAGTTTATCTAAAGTAACATTAAGAGTGAGTTAGATTCCAATGAAGGGAAAGAAAAATCTATAGCGCATAAAAAACCCATTTAAAATAATACAAAAAAAAAAATAAAGCGAAATTGCTAAAATTGGCATTTTGGTTTCTTTTTTTTTTAGTTTTTAGTCCTGATTTTCTTTCTTTCACTTTTCTTTTTTTTTTGCATTTTCTGAAAGGTTTTTTTTTTGCCTCACATTTAGTTTCACAGGATAACAAAATTTGTCTGCATTGAAGCAAATCCAGACAATGATGATGACGACGCTGAGGGAGAATCCATTTTACTATTTTTCCATACCATTCACTACACATACACATATGGTTTAAAAAGTATTTTGATTTTGTCATGATGTTTGCAATGGTTTTGAAAATAAGCCTTTACAACAAAACAGGATCAGCTTCGAAAGAAAGATTGCCTTCATATGTAGTCAAACCTAAGACTGCAAAATGTTTCTGTTTTTTGTACATATTATATAAATAGTTGGAGAGCCGAAACTATGTTCAGTGAAATATAATAGAATGATATTTAATATAATATCGATCGAAATTATATATTATAGTAGGGTACCTTTCCTTTCTTCCTTTCTTAGCATCACTATATTCTCTCTGTTACACTTTGAGTATCAACAAAGACCACAGTTTGAGTATCAGAAAATTAAAATACTATTTTAGTTAATAATTGTAGAATTCTTTTAGGGGTTTGATTGTTCCCAGATATCGAGAACGGGGACACATATTGGAACCAAAAATAACCTATGTACAAGCCGGGAACCATCCATACACATTTACAAAATTTCATTGTAATCAAATGAACGGCATTGTCATAATGCATAATATACGAATAATTTAAAACACTAGTTTTTATATGTTTGATTACATAAATTTGTTTTTTTTTTAAGAAAAGTTCTCCTACAAAATGTGTGTATGCCCAAATCTCTTATTGTGAACTGAGTCTGTGTGAATCAATCAATATATCCATAACTTCTACAGTTTATAAGTATGTATATATTTTAATTTCCCTAAACATACAGAACCATTTATTGTTCCCTAATAGAAAATATATATTCTTCCCATATGATATTGTTCTTAATCTACGTAATAAGCTGTTACTGTATAAGACCATACTGAAGTCGGTATAGACTATAGGTATACAGCCTTGGCGCTCAAATCTGCAAATCCTACAGTGGTTCTAAGCCAAAATGGTTTCGTACCACTTTCCCAGTGCACCATGGTACATTAGAAACTCCATCATTCACCTAGACTTGAAGATTTCAACGATCAGAGAAGAGATCGTTAGTCACAGCAACAGACCCATCTCACGATTAGAGGACTATGATAATTAATTGGCAAACAACATGCAAACACACCCGTCACATGAAAAGGCAACATCTTCTGATCCACCAATAAGATAAAAATATTAATATGTGATTTTTCAGTTTTCATGCAAATTCACCCTACTATTGTCATTGACAAACAGAATGTAATTAAAGAAGGATACTAAACAAAAACCCATATTGTTAAGATGCTGAATACATTATTGCATTAATTAATTGTTAATAATCATTTTCTATTCTTAAGTTTTGGAATATTTGAGAATTAGAGGGTATACCATAGTCATGATAGCCACACAACTGATTTATTTTCGAGTTTATTTATTTTTTTTTTTTTTAAAGAATTTTTCGCTCTTTTATACCGTTGTCGATTTCCATTAAAATTCAATTGATTTTCTTTATGATGATGATAATGATATTGATTATGATGATGTACTAATACATAATTATGTAGCAAATCATCAAGAAGTGTAAGATTTTGGGGTAGTTATTGTAGTTTAGTTGAGTTGATTGATAAACAATCAATAAATTTATCTAAATGATAAGTGCTCATTTAATTCACATAAGGGATTTCAATACATACTCGTATTTATATAGACATGTGTGGAATCCTTTGAAAAAATGTGTAATAAAATGTATGTGAACATATGTTTTAAAGTCTCTTTCTCTCTCTTTGGATATTTTGTACAATATAAACATCAAACGATTCATTTTTAATGCATTCATTTTAGTTCAGTTCAGTTCAATTTAATATAATATAATTTTATTTTATTTTATTTTATTTACGATTATGAATTCAATCGCATTGATGTGCGTGCGTGCGTGCGTGTATGCGTGTGGCAAGTTTTATAAGGAAAATCCATAAAATTATCAAAAACATAAATTTTGATAAAAAAAAAAAAAGATATGAAAAAAAAGATAGAAAGAAATAGTAGAAAGAAATAAGTAGAAATAGCAATAATAAGTTGCTTTAAATACAATAATATATGGGAGGAAAGCAGCAGTAGCAGCAACAGTAGTAGCAGCATCAAACTTTATAGAGTCATCAAAATGCGATTAACCTGTTTTACTATTTCCGATTTAATATGATTATTATGGAATATATATGAATTTTTTCAACTCTTTACCATGATCTTCTTTTTCTGTGAATCTTTAAATTTGTGTGTATTATTGTTCTTGTTGTTGTTGTTGTTATTTCCGCATGTATCTAATTGGAAAATAAGGGTAACAAAATTGTAAAACAAAAGCGTAAAGCAAGAAAATTAAATCATCTTTATTTTTGTGTGGCTTTTGGAAAGATATACTACATAATATAATATTAAAACGGAAGTCTTCGTCGCCATTCGTTTTTAATAAATTAATTTGAGCGTGCAACATACATAAATATTTTATTATAGATATATTGTATATGAAGATGCATGAGATACTTTTAAGCATCATTCGTCGTCGTTCATTGTTAATGATGATGTGCCTTGTCTTATGTGTGTGTGTGTGTGTGTGTGTGTGTGTGTGAGTGTGTGAGTGTTGTATCAAAGTTAACAATATTATGAATATACATACTTAATACTTACTACCGCAATTCAATCTATTGTCTTGTATTGTAAGTAAATAAGTAAGTACTTCAAGTCAACTTCAACTAGTAAGTATCTAAGACAAACGATCCAATGTTCAATTTGTATCTGAATCTCAATTGAATAACATGGAAGATGCATGGATAAATGAAAATGTGATTTCCTATATTTTCTTTTTTGTGTGAACTTTTTGACTTAATTGTTTTGCTTTTATTTCCATCATTCGTAAGGAAATTGTTACCCATGCTTAATTATAATAAAAAAAGTTCAAGGGTCACAGCATTATTTGGTCTTGGAATTAGTGGAATTGTTGTTGTATATGTTAGTTGATAAAAACAGAAAGCGACTTCAATTTTAACTAATTGAAGTAGATAAAGAAAAAAAGCTCACAAAACAATGCATAATGAGTAACAAACAATAGTAGATACAAATATAAATAGATACGAAAGTACTATATACATGCATACAAAACTAACTAATTAGATATGAGTATCATGGATAAATAGATCATTAATTTCATAATCATTATAATTATCGAAATCATGAACATCAGTATAATAGAAATTCGTCATTATGTTGTAAACAACATAATAATTCTAATCAGCGTTCCCGATTTTATTTCGGGAAAAGGGCGATTTCTAAACCTTTTGAGTAAAAAAGCGAGATACTTTCTTCGAAAGCGGAACATAATAAAAAAATATAAATAATCAGTAATGTTTCGGTTACTTATCCACTTATTTGAGTTTTAAATAAAGCTTCCGATGGTGATAGATAGCTATATAAAATGTTTTTTAATGAAAATACAATACGTTATTATACTTATAATAACCATCTGGTTTACCCTGTAAGGCTGCTAAATCTTCAGAGGAGTATAGTATAAATAAGTAATACATTACTAACGAATTACTTATTAATATTTCTGTGAAGATTTCACTTCTTTTAAAATTTCCTTTTTTTCTTTAATATAGTTAAATAACTCTACACAGGATAACTCCAGATCAAATTTGATTAATAATTCATTTTTCAGGTTTATAAATTCTAGTTAAGCGAAAATATTTTCATCAGAAAAATTATAACATTTGTCTATATACATTTGACAATTTGTGTACAAATTTTTGAAGTCTTTGATGGCTTTGGTCTTTTCAGATTCAACCAAATTATTGAAAAACAGTTTCGTCTGGTTGTGGAAAAAACAATCCTTTTGCTTTTGAGTTAACCTTAAGAGGAACAGCCATAATGAGTAGCATATAGCCTTTGCATTAGATGTTTCTTTTCACTAACTAGCTTATGATTAAACTATCTGCTAACTGGAATTAAATTGTGGCTATGTAGATCTGGTCGCAAGATCACAAGAGAGATGACGTTTGAGTCTCCTTGAGAACTCTTTGTGTATAAAAGCGCCGCTGTAAGTGGATTTGAGTGAACATTCAGCATATCGTTGTAACGACTGCTGTGCAAATCAATTTCGTCCATAACTGTAGGCATCCGAAGGTTGTTGTGAAATGCAGAATTCCGAACGTACCACGGAGCATTCGTGATTCGACGCAAGAGTTTGAACTTTTTTTATACTCGTTGCACATGCAGTGCCCCAGAGTTGGATACCATTGGTCCAGGAGAGACGTACAATTGTATGGTATACCAGCTCAGGCTTATTTGGCTGTTGGGTCGCAGTACCCACGCTAATTTTTTTAGCTTACCATAGTAAGCTGCAGTAGTGGTTGAATAATTAAATGAAACAAGCATGGTGTTATGTTTCAAAGGTAATATTTATTCCAAATATGATCCATTTGACTCAATACAAATGAAGACTGACACAGAAATGATCCTGTGAAGTATAGTCTTAGTCTATAGTTACTTTCCCCCGTATCAACCTCTTTCCGTTCGGTCTGAAGTGTTGTCAACATGCGAACGATCATCTCTAATCAGTGCGTTAAGATCCTCAGGGACATTAAGGCCTCCGGGAAGGCTCGCGTCGTCACATTCACAGGTCACCGCGGTACATTAAAGCGCAGCTTTAAGCATTTGACTCTTGACAATTACATATCGGACAAGCAAACCATGAATGTGGAGAAATGGTTCAGCACCAAGATTTCTTCATCTTTTTAATGCCGTTTTTTAGGTAGTTCTTTAGCAACTGTATCACGGCTGCTTGAATGGCTGGAATGTCATCGTAAAAAGCTCCTTTCATTGCAGTTCTAAGTTTTGGAAACAGAAAATAGTCACTTGGTGATATATCAGACGAATGCGGAGGGTGGTCGATGACACAAATCAATTTTTTCATCAAAAATCATTGACTTTCTTGGTCTTGTAAAATGGTGCATTGTCATGCAATAAAAACAGTTTGGATATTCAGGCCTAACACGAACGATGTAAAACTTGTAAATAGTATTCTCCAATGACAGTTTCATTTTCTGGAGCAAATTCCTTGTGAATAATACCCTTGGAATCATAGAAATTTATAAACATTGTGTTAGTTTCAGGATCATATTTAAAGCACCATGTTTCATCACCAACTATGATCGAATCAAGAAAATCTGGATCGTTTTCAGCTGTTGAGCGATTTTTTGATCTTCATTCTGCTGATGTAGAACAAAACGTACACAGACACTTTAACACAAATCTTCAGCTAAAATTTTGTGGATTGCCCCGCAACATATATTTAATTCTTCTGCCAGCAGTCTTACAGTGAAATTTGCATCTATAGCGGATTATTTCACGAACTTTTTCGACCTTGGATCATCATTTAAATCCTCACGGCCACTTTTAAATCGCTTAAACCAGGTGTAAACTTGAGTACAACTCATACTCTGTTCATCATAAAACTTTTCTTAACATTTCGGAAGTCTCAGTGAATTTATTTAACCAAGTTTAAAACAAAATTTTATATATGCTCTTTGTCTCTTTTTTTTCATATTTTTTTACGGCACAAGCACCCAAATATTTATGTCCTATTAAAACGTACATAACTTTGTCAACTGACGATGGATCAGTTTGAGCTTAGCTGCGATCGAAAGAAGAAAAATCCACTAAAATTTGGTTATTTAATGAACATACCTTGTTTATATATTAAGAAAGTAACTCTAAGTATTTGAACTCAGCCAGTGATTTTTATTGAAACACTCCAACTGCATTGGATTTTTACGCTTGGCATTTTAGATTTTCTTTTGTAATATTGTTTTGTTTTAGACTTTTCAAATAAATCATACATTTTCAAATTAAATTAGTTTCATTTACGAGTACTTTTAATGGATAAACTTTGTGTTCTATTGTTAGTTAATCTGAATTCCCTGAGCTGTGACAGCTGTCTCTATTACTTATTATTTATTTTTTATTTATTGCATTTGTCTATTGTGGTCAAACTGTGTAGTAGTGCTATGTATGTACTTAAGTACTTACTAGCGACTCTTTATCTCTCCCATCATAATATGTACGTGTATACGAGTACTCGTATTTTTCCCTTTCGAAATTATTCTGATTTCTATTATTTTTTGCCACCTTGTTCACGAATTAATTCGCAATTTTTCATACTTTTTGTTCTAAACAAAAGATACAATGTAGTCATTGTTGTTATTGTTGTTATTGTTTCTTTATTTATTTGAACTGTGAAATGTTGTAATTATTTCTGAAATTGTCACTATTTAGCATTTTTGGTCACGAACCACAATTTTTTCCTTATTCATTTGTTTTTCTACTAAAATTTTTATTGAAATAATTATTGTTCATTATATTTTTACATGAAATTGGCAACTTGAAACTTATTAAATAAGGAAATGGATTTCATTTAATTGTTAGTTGATAAAGTACTAATGGAAATCGTTTTTTTTTTTTTTTATTTTGTCAGCAATTGAAAATCATTTAGAATATGAATAAGTTCTCATTCTGTTTTTCCATATTTGGAATTAAATAGTAATAATGTATTGTAATAACTGAACAGATTAGATACAAATAGAGCAACTGAATTTAGTGATTGAAAATTAAAAAGTAATCTGACAGTCTTGAAATTTACATAGTTGATGGCTATGGGTTAGTGTCCAAATTTCAATTCCATAGTACAAAAAACAAGAAAGTTTTTCTATTAAGAAGATGAATTTGAATCTGGGTTTGTGTTGGAGGTACCCCTCCTAGTAGTCCGGGGGTCTTCAAATTTATATACTCGTAGTTGGTGAATATGGGTTAGGAACTTATAGTATTTAGGATTTAAGAAATTAATAGTACAATAAAAAAAAAAAAAAATTCTAATAAGAACATGAATTTGGATCTGGAGTTTGTATGGAGGTACCCCACTTAGTAGTCCGATTCGGCTGTTTCCGATAAATGTACTGCGTATGGTGAAAAGAAAGCATTGTGTAGCTCTGCAGCTCAAAAACTTAGGGACTAATTTGTATACATATATACAGACAGAAGGACATGGCTAGATCAACTCGTCTTGTCTGCTCTGATCAAGAATATATATACGTTATGGGGTCACCGATGTATCCTTCTGTGTGCAACAAACTTCATGAAAAATTTGTATACTATTCACTGCGTTAAAAGTATAATGAAGACACGAATTATTATTGTGAGTGCAAAAAAGCTTCCGGCGTTTGATAAAGATGGTCCCATTAGTAAGTTATGGTTTATATTTTCCGATATTAAATATCAAATGGTAATGTTGGATTTCTGACTACACCACAACCTCGAAGTATTAGGGATTTTGTCTCGGCATCACATAATTTTTTTCATGTGAAAATGTAGAGTTTTCAGCCGAAGAAGCGTCATTCGCTGGAAATTTTAATTGACTTCTTTAATTTGAAGAAATCTTCAGCAGATGATCAACGATGGTTCCAACGTTTTAAGAGATATTGATATCGATTTTGATACCAGCGACAAAGAACGCGAAGGAAGGCCAGTAAAGTTTGAAGTCAGGTTCTTCGTTAAATGCCTTATTGGACCAAGATTCAAGCTAAACTTAAAAGGAGCTGGCAAAAACATTGGGAGGGACTTAACAAGCGATTTCAGACTGTCACATGGTCAAGCGTACGGTGCACAAACAAGGAAAATGGGTTCCACATGAAATAAAGCTAAGAGACATCGAATGAAGTTATTTTCAAGTGCGAACAATTGCTACAGAAGCAAAATCGGAAGGGTTTTTCCATAGAATTGTGACAGGAGACGAACCCAAAGCCCAGAAAATTCTAGGGTAAACCCGGCTATGCAACAAATTCAACGGGCAAACCGTTTATATACGAGTATGGCTAGAAGCTAATGATGGTGGAATCATCTTGAACTGATCTACTATGAGCTAATCAAGCATAACGAAACAATAACTGGGGAGCGTGTTCAACAATAATTGATATAATTGAGCTGAGCATTTAAGCTCCAACGACCCTAATATGCCAAAGATATGACAAAGTGATCTTTCAGCACGACAACGCTCAGCTTGCTTCATGTTGAAAAAGTCATCAAGGAAACATGTTGGGCGCTTCAATGGGATGCCCTACACTACTAGAGATTGCTTCTTCCAACTACCACTTGATCCAGTCGATGGCTTACGGCCTGGCCGAACCGCACTACCCTTTTTTTGAAGAAGCCAAAAATTGGATTGAATTTTGTATCGCTTCAAAAGACGAGGAATTTTTGCAACTCAGAATATATATGCCGGCTGAAAGATGGGGAAGACTCATAGCTAACGATGCATACTATTGTACTTGGACATAATGTACAATTCTTTCACAATAAATTAGATAATAATATAAAAACTTTTATTGTGAAAATCTTTAAATCGCTTGATGTTTCAAATATTATTAATACGTAATAATTTTTATTTATTTTTGTTATGTAAAACAAGCAATTTTATATTTATATTTATATTAGTGATGATTGGTGTAATTTTTATTTATTTATTTTTATTTTTTTTTATTTAACAACATAGATCCCTACTGACGATCGTAGAGACGAAGTCGCATATTCATTAATTGATTACATTGTTTAGAAAAACTTCAATAATAAATAATTATAAGAATATTGAATTTGGATTGTCATTTTTTTGTAGAATTAGAAATATTTATATTAAACACACCTTATAATATATTTACACAATTAATCAATATTTGTTCTGTTACTTTAAGTTTAAATAACCACGCTTATCCATCCATGGCAAGATTTCGGTCATAGCTTGTATATATTTGCGATTTGTAAACATTGCACACTTCATTTTCGACTGATAGGCGGCATCATTACCACCCTCATCTTCAAATTTCTCAAGCATAACAATGGGCAAGACTTTTGAAACAACACAATATGCTGAAAATTCATAATGTGTTAGTTTCGTTAGTTGACATAGTAGTATGTATATAAATTAACAGTTAGTACAATTTATATAACCTTCAATCTAAGCAAAGGGATGTCTTTTGGCGTGTCAAGCTACAAACAAAATATTACTACTTATATTTTGTCAATAAATTAGAACATTCAACATATTGACGGATCTTTTCCAAGTATACATATTCATGTTGTTTTATTATTTAAGTTGCCAACCTCTGATACTGATCTATATCAGTTTTCACTTGATTCGCTCATTGTTACAGTCGTACTCATAGAATGGATCACTTACCTGCCAAACCATTTGCAGCACATGCATTTTGAATATTTTCCAATTGTGGCATTGCATGTTGATATTTTAACAATTTTAAGTTATCCAACAAATAATAATAATAGAATTGTACCAAATAATCAAACTTTTCCAATTTAATATCTTTGTGTGCTGAAGATAGTATTGCAAAAATTAAATCATTTGCTGGACTTCCATATTTGGAAGCTTGATAGTCAAGTAGTTTTGTATCTTCAATGACGCCAAATCCAGCATATTTGAACATAACATTATTCGTCCAACAATCACTATGATTGAGCACATTAAACTCTTTCGGATTAACTTTATGAGATTCAATTAAGCGATCCACTAGAAAATTATCTGTATTTGCCAATTTTGTGTAATATTCACTGCCTCCACGCCAGCGCCGCAATTGCGATAGAAATGGCTCTGAATCATTAAGTTCTCTTAGAACATCCTTATTGGAATTGGTATAAACTCCAACTGTAAAAATTCTATCATACATTCCATAGTAGTCGACATATACAGCAGACACAGCATGTAATTCTGCCAATTTCTTTAGTACTTCTTTAATCTGGGCAAAATCGAATCCGTCCAATCTGCTGGCATTCCGATAATTCCCCACTTTCAAATCATCCAAAAGTATATAATTAACACCAATCTTCTTATCTAGTTTGTACGGTTTCGGTCCGAAGCTTACATCTCTTCCAGCTTGTCTGTACAATTTTTGGAATCTTGGCAATAAATGATGATAAACGTGTTGTTCTCGCTGAAACATTTTAAATTGACTTAGAATTTTTGCTTGATAGCCAGTAGAGTTCTCGGCCTTTAGCATGAACGATGCACGTTTTATCGAACGATCTATATTGACATTGACTATATTAGGAACGAAAAATTCTTAAAATTTTAAATTACTTATGTCTACTTACTATGCAGCAATACGCGAACTCGTATCGGTAGCAATATGGTACAGTTTCTTTGTCGCATTTCATCCAAGTTCGGTGATATTGATATAATTTTATCATAATCACCAATTTGAATGTGCAATGCTTTCTTTAGCGATATATGCGAAACCCATTCTGGAAGTTTGCGGTAATGTTTGTCTATACTCATCTCAAATATATCAAATCAACTTTTATGTTGTTGCAATACAAGAAATTTAGTTTTGATCGGGAAGTGTATTCAATAATCACAGAATATATTTGTGTTTTTGTTGTAGATTTATAAAAAATATTTTTTTTTAGTTTTTCTGATTATATTAATTTGTCCTTATTTTCTAAATGTGTAAACCTTCTCAATAAAAAATAAAACTAACTTAACCCTAATTATTTTGTATAATTTTCATCAAATTATTGCTAACTGACAGAAAAATCAAACTACATTGACTTGTCATGTTATTATAAATTAATTGAAAGCTGAACTTAATCAACTTAATTTTTTTTTTTGCATTTTAGCTATTGGAAACGAAGAACTTTTTCATGCAGAAAGTGCAAATTTTATATGCAAAAAATAACTAAATTTTGTTGATCACCGACAGTATATTTGGATGCTTGTGAAGTCTTTGGATTTAATAATTGCTGTTGTAAATTCATTTCATCAAGTATTGTAGGCATCTTTAAATCTCTAAGTAATCTACAAGTCAATTATCAAACCGTCTTGGACATATCATCATAAATTTAGTTAGATGCTCGTAATGTTATGTAAAGTCATATCTCCATTTTGTAGAAGGAAGGACAAATCATTCAATAGCATGTAAGATACAAGTATTAGTCTTTTCGGTGGATTTTCCAAAAAATTTCTTTTATATTCCGAGCTCTTACACTTTCATAGGCAAAGGATTCAGATGATGACTGGAATCTTAACAGAGCACTGCGCAATTGAGTTAATAGCCCACAGGATGCGTGTTCCATACCAAGATTTCTGTCAAAGCTGTGATGATGAAGATGAATCAGAGGGTATTCAACATCTCCTCTATGACTGCCCTACCCTTCTTAGAAGACGTATCCGTATTCTCAGAAAACTGTTGTTTGAAGAATTATGCAGTTTAGAGAAGGCGCCACTAGGAGCCCTGGCTCTGTTCGCGGAATTTTTAGGTTGTTTTTAAAGGTTGAGGGTGATCTCTATGATCAACTAGGTACTGTCAGACGTTTCACATCCCACACCTATTCCACCTCTTTTACTCATCCTTCCATAATCCGACATCACACTTCTGGGTGAACTCGTGTGTATTCGCTAGGGACCTGTTTTACGTAACCTAACCTATACTTTGGACTATTTCGAACACAAAAAAAAAAATTCGTCTCAAATGATGCGCAAATTGTATGAACATGTTTCAGATGCAAGGCGACATGGGTTCCCGGTCATAGAATAAGCTAACATTTTTACTGGGATCTATACTCCCGTAATAAATATAATATATCAACAAATCTGAGATACCTTACTACGTAAATATACATATGTGGTAGTAATAATGAAAATAAAATGGCTGCAATAACAGAAAACTAACTAAGTCAAATTTAATATGCGTCAATACTTAAAATCTCTCATTCGAACTAACTAAATGTGTACATGGTACGTGTAAATGTGTGAATGGTATATCTAACTAAGAGTAGTAAAATAATGAATAGTATATCTATCTTTGTATCTCAATCTAAGCGTGAGTATTTTATGTACCATAAGTACATGTTGGCATAGCATAAAGGTATCTACAACTATCAGCATGCGTGTTAAATTTATACGCTCATTTCAAAATCAAGCCAATAATATTAAAAACAACAATTATGTTTACACACTTGCCTTTATATACTTACAATTTAGGTATTATTCGACTCTACTCAACCCGATTCAAAACAATTCAACTTAACTCGACTTTACTCAACTCAACTCAGCTCGACTTAACTCGACTCCATTCCCGATATTACAATTATTAATTATGCGTTTCGTTCATTCGCATCTGAATTCGTTATCCAGGCCAAGCCAATTCATTCCACCTAAGTTTTGTTTAACACATCCAAACTAAACTAAACTAAACTTAACTCAGTTCGGACTGACTTTAGATACAATACTTTTACATATTATGTATGTATATATTTTAGTTATAGTTCAACTTACTTCATTTCGCGACAATAAACTAACTTTACATAATTATTTTTGTGCAGACAAATTTTGTGTTTTCCCGTTTTTAATATTCACCATCTACCATTCTTTCTTTTTATTAAAATTTTTGTCCCATAAATTAATAGCAAATTTGTTCTGTCCATTTGTCCGCTTTTCCAACCTTTTGCGTCCGTTTGCTTCTATAGAGAACATTTCTCATTTCCGTGCCGGATCTGCGCATGATGGCCAAAAAAAAAGAACAGAAAACAGAAAAACATTCAAAAAAATACAAAAATAATAAAAATTGCTAATTAATGCGACAACGAATTGTTCGGCGCCGGCTTTAACGGTCTAAGCCACAATATTCTTTTTTGGACTTGGGATTGATCGCAATTCATTCCATACAATTTCGTTTCATTTATTCCCTTTTCGTTTGGTTTAATTACTTTTAATTTAAATATTTACAAAAGTACGACGAGTATATTTTTACATACTAAGTAACAACTAAGTTACAACAATTCTTTGTGATTTTATTCAAAATATAAAATCTGTAAAAACCAACAAAAGGAGATTATGTGAATGTGATTCACATAGGCATATTTAGCCTATTCTCTGTTCATTTGTCAAGTCTCTTATGCTTTTGGTCATCGTCATTACAGCTGAAATCCCTTCTATTAATGTAAGATATCAAAGGTGATCGTGTCTCCGTTCGAAAACAATTTAATTTTGTCATTTGTAAATCAAATATTTATCTCTATATTTGGTTTAAGGGTAAACAAAAATGTAAGTCAAATTAGATGATAATCTTTCCTATATATTTGAACCATCATTTGTGAGTTCTTAAAAATTAAATTTTTATGGATATAAACTAAGTCGTACAACCATTTCTAATGCATCCCGGTTGTGAGACCCAGTTTAGTCTGCTACTCTAGATTGAAGAAGCCATAGGAATTGTTGGGGTAACCCATGTAATGTTCTTTAAAATGCTAGAAATTGTCGACATTAGAACACACCGGAATCAAATATTGCATATAAACCTTGTTATTATGTATTTTTTTTAAATCAATCAAGTAGAGTTTGTCAAACATGTCAGATATATTATTAAAAATCTATTTTTGAATTGTGAGTCATAACAAAATGATATTTACATTCTTTCTTATAGACTCCGAAACCGATGGACCGATTTGATGAAATTTTCAGGAGAACTCCAGTATAACATAGAGAGTGCTCTGTGTAGTTTGGAGGTGATCGCACTAGCGGAGTATATAAAAAAAAGAACAAAAATGACTTATGTTTCAAGCAAACCAAAGCACCGCTTAATTGCATTTTTCAATTATCAATTGAAGATCATGAGTAAAGGTTTTCCCAAACATCAACAAAACCATTAAGAATCACGTTTTGCTTACATTCAACGAATAATACTCAATTGAAAACTTATGATACAATTAGAACAAATCCATTGATACATTTACAGAAGAAGATCAAACTATTAATTATTCAGTCAAATTTCTCAATTTATTGGATTTGGATCCATCTGGAATGCCACCGCACAAACTGACGTTGAATATTGGCTCACCAATGATGCTCCTTCGGAATCTGAACACCCCAAATTGTGCAACGGAACCAGACTTTTCGTGAAAAAAACTGATGTCGAATGTGTGATTGAAGCAACAATTATAAACGTCAAATATAAAGAAGAAGAAGTCCTGATTCCGCTCATTCTAATGATTCCAACTAATTTGCCCTTCACATTCAAGAGACTACAGTTTCATGTGTGTCTAGCTTTTGCGATGACTATGCACAAAGCTCAAGGGCAGTCGCTCCACCTTCCTGGATTAATTTTAGAAAATCCATATTTGCAACATGGCCAACTATTATATGTAGTTTGCACAAGAGTAGGAACTCCAAAAACACCGAATCATAAAACAAAAAAATATATTGTTTATACACTTGAGTTATGGTAAAAAATCATGCATTAATACCACGTCGTGGGCATAGCAACGCTTGTGGGGAACGCTAAAATTATAAGATAAGTGCTTGCTTTGATAGTACTTTTCTATAACATCGAACTTAAAGGATGTCAATAGGAGCGAGCGCCCCTGCTAGTGGTTCAAGGATCTTAAAATTTACATGGTTGGTGGATATGGGTTAGACACTTAAAGTGTTTAAATTTCAGTTTCATAGTACAAAAAGTCTTTTTTAATAAGAAGAAGAATTTGGATCCGGGTTTGTATAGGATTTGAGTGAAGAGTATAAAAAAACTTCATATAAATAGTTTTGTCTTATTATCAATAAGATGCCTAAATGATGGTTAATAAATACCAAAACGTAAAGATCTCAAAATATTTCTAAAATTTTTATTGTGTTTGGATAAATATACATATACTATATATGATTCATTTGATAATCAAAGAACTAAGTATGTATGTGCTATGTCACAAAAATCAGAATTTGTTAAACCATTTCTGTTGTAAATGTATAAAACTTTATTCAGTAGATTAAATGTGAAGTTTGAAAATTTTCTATAATTGTTTGAATACAAAACTGATTGGAGATGGCAACAATTTGGATTGAATTTCACCCACTGAATGTTTCAATGGCAAGCAATAATAAAGTGAATCAATGATGAGTGAAGAAAATGTTGTATGTATTTAAAATGATGTGTACGATGATGAAGCTTAATGAAATAAATTTTCTCGTGCAGAATATCTTCGTGTAGAAATAATAACCCAATTTTATGTCGATCTAATGCCTTTGCCTTCACATTCTCCTGACACAAATCTTAAAACATATTTGTGTTTCTCTTTGGGTCTGCTTTGGTTTGGATTTGTCTGGTCTGGTCTCATGAGAAATTTGCCTCAATTAGCTTTCTTTTAAAAATAAGTTTGAAAACAATTTCTGAACGTGTTCAAAACACTTCATTATGAATGAATAATATGACATGGACTTAAGTATTGGACATAGAAGAAAAAGGGGGAGCACTAGTGAAATGTAGAAAAAGCAGGTTTACTAAACTTATCTTGTCTGTGTACTAGGTGGGTGGGTGGTTGGTTGTCAGGGGACTCGGGTAAGTAGAATTCACATATCACAAAGACGATAGCGATTCAGGCGCATGGCATTAATGAATCGTTCACTTGCTCAAGTAACTGAGCGCAACCTAAAACAATGATGATGATGATGATGATGATGATGTTGATGGTAATGATAATGATGACTATATATATTTAGATACAAACAAACACAGACTAGTATTATTGTTGTAATTGTTGCTTCAGTTACGGTGTAAAAGGGTTTCTAATTTTAATTGTGTTTGAGCGCACTCGTTGTTGTTTGTTTGTTTGTTCGTTAACCAACTTGCGGTAAAACTAACAGATAAACCTAAAAACCGAGTTCACACACTACACCACTTTGACTCTATTCCAACTTCACTTCACTCCACTTCATTTCAGTTCAGTTCACTTCATTCAAACACAACGCTCATTTATGCAGAGACACAGACGCCGAAGTATCTTCAAAGTGACGGCATTGGTGGTGTAATTAAAAAGCGGCTTCATTAGCATTAAATTAGAACGTCAGTTACTAAATTAGTGAGTGAATGAATGACTAACTGACTGACTATCTGACTATAACTGAGTGAGTGAATGAATAAATGTTAAAGTAAAGTTAGTTAGCAACATCCATCAATTGATGTCACTCGAAACTGGCTTTCATTTTGTTTTAATTTCAGTTGCGATTCACAAGTAAAACTTTCTTGAAATCATAATGAGTAACTTGTGATAAATAATTCGTTACCCACTTCACATTTGTTCAGTGGTCCATGATCTGCCAAATAATTTTCATATTAACTTTACATCTTCAACTTTTCAATATTTCAATTAAAATTACTTTTCAATAATATTTTGTAATATTTATATAATACTAGAGACCCTACCCCGCTTTGTACGGGTGCATTAGAAAAACTGAATTATATTTCTTCAGCGGTTTTATTACTCTAAAGCCAACCATGTTCTCCACTCCACCAACTATATACTTACAGACACCAGTTAAAATTATATAAAAGCTTTATTTTGTACAACTAATAAATATGTTAAGCCGAATTTAGGAAATATAGCAATACAAATTACAATTAAACAAATTTGATTCATTTTATATATAAAAATTGGTGTTTTAAATTGTTCGTATATTATGTGCTGCCAAACCGTTCATCTGATTGCATTAAAAATGAAAGAATATGTATGGTTAGTTCCCGGCTTGAACATAGGATAGTTTTGGTTCCGATATGTGTCCCTATTTCCGAGATCTGGGATATTCAAAAAACCCCAACCCATAAAATCACTAAAATAGCACTTTAGTTTCCTGATACTCAAAGAGTAACAGAGAGAATATAGTGATGATAAGAAAGGAAAGAACCCAGAGAAGCAGGGTTGGGTACTTGAAAAAACTGTATGTACTCGTATGTGAACCAATATTTATTTGTATTCATAGTTTTACTACTTATAAGTTATTCGTTTTTATTATTGAGCCCAATCGACCTCCATAAGTTGGAAAGACCATAAAATGTTATATTTATGTTGATATTCTTTGGTAGTTCTGTAATTTATTTAGTATTATATACAAAACATGTACCAACAGTACCCAAATATTGTCTATGTATAAAAAATGAAAAGAATATTGTTACGATAAGTCAAATCATAGCGACCAACAAGTGCTGCCAAGGTGCTGATTACTATGATGCGTGTTTTTGTAACGTCCAGAGCGAGGATAAGAAGAAGACGAGGTAGAGAAAGGAGGAAGAAATTATGGATATGGAAGAAAACAACAACGAGAATAACAAATTCTGACGAATTGACCAAAATAGTTTTTTTTTGTTTTAAAAGAATTAGATAATCAACTCTGTGGACACCAAGTAGCAATTGGAGAACCAATACCAGAGTAGACTCCTAGAACTTAGACTAGGGAAAACCTTACGTGCGATACTATCAGTGATCTTGTTTGTGTTTCTTTTTTATACTAATCACACAGTGAATAGTATTATAAGCTGTCATGAAGTTTGTAACACAAAGAAGGAGACATCGGTGAACCCATTATTAGAAAAACTATTTAGTTTTTTGTATTATCGACTTAAAATTTAGACACTATAAGTTTCTGATATTAGTCTAAGTACGAAGTATCTAGGTCTTATTCTTGACTCCAAGCTCAGCTGGTAAGCAATCATCCTGGAAAGGTCGCGGAAGGCCTCGTGTGCTCTCTACTGCTGTAAGAAAGCCCTGGGCGCGAGCTGGGGCCTTAACCCCCGCATCGCTGCCTGGCTCTATGCAGCCGTGGTGGAGCCCAACCTTCTATATGGAGTCGTTTTCTGGTGGCCTGCATGTCTCAAGGCAGTCAATTAGAAACCTCTTGACAAAGTCAGGAGAACGGCAGTCATTATGATAACAAGGGCCCTTCAGACCACTTCCCCCAAAGCGCTGTTTGCATTCCTCAACTGGATGCCAACTAGTTTTCTGGCTGAGCATTATGCCAAATGTTCTGCCATTAGACTTAATACCATAGCTCGCTGGACTAGCCATATACAGGGCCATGCAAGCATTCTGGGACGCGGTCCACCTGCCCCTGGGGCAGTCGACTATGTATGCCCCACACCTTACTTTAATCGGAAATTCTCCATCCAAATTCTCAGTAGAGTGGATTGGCTGGAAGGTAAAGTTCTAAAACCTAATTCCATCGACATCTACACAGATGGCTCCAAACTGGAGAAGAAAGTCGGCTGCGGCATCTTCTCAAACAACCAATACTTAAGGCTCAGCTTTCGCTTGTCTGACCATTGCAGCGTCTTTCAAGCAGAAGTAATGGCCATACTACTGGCCTCCCGGTGGCTTCTGGATAACGATGCTCCGGGGTCCCACATTAATATATATAAAGACAGCCAAGCGGCAATAAAGTCCCTCTCGGGTGTATATACTACATCCAAGCTGGTTACGGACTGCCGTTCCTCCTTAGACACTCTAGCCTGCCGGACATAGAGACATTGTGGGCAACTGTGAAGCTGACGAACTAGCAAAAGAAGGGACGTCCCGTGCAAATGTAACGTCTCCTGCTGGAATTCCGCTAGCTACAGTGAAACATATTATTAGGAATTTCTACCAAGTTGAAGCTAATGCTTTCTGGGTAGAAGAAGATACTTGCAGTATAGCTAGGCAAACCTGGTCTTGCATGAACAGGAAGCGAACCGGCCAGCTGCTCAATCTCGGTAGAACCTCATTTAGCAAGATGATAAACGTACTAACAGGTTATTGCATCATAGGGAAACATGCTGGAAGACTTGGTCTTCCGCATTACGACTTTTGCCGTAGCTGCGGCTCAGAAGAAGAAGAGGAGACGGTGCTTCACCTGATGTGCCAGTGTCCATCCCTTGCCAGAAGAAGACAGAACCACTTAGGCTCTATATTCCTCTCCAGCTTAACCGAACTATCACTCCAACCAATTAAGGACATAGCTAGGTTCATTTCAGAATCCAAGTGGTTCTCCGCACCGGACTAAGGGATGTCGTGTCAACACTTTGGTACGGCACTTTATGGTACCACCACAATGGGCCATAATGTTTTTGTGCCTAAGTGAGCCTCTCGTCGGAGGGCTGCCACGTTAACCTAACCTAACCTAACCTAAGTTTCTGACCCATGTCCATACACATGACCCTCCTAGGTCATAAAGAGTATTTCAACTTCGGCATAGCCAAAGTTAGTTTGGTTTACTGGTTTTTATATGTGTAAGGCCATTTGTCGCTGTCGATTCATTTGGTGTACAATAAAAATTTGCAACAACTAAGTTTTCAACATTTGAACAATCTTTGTTATAAATATAAGTATAATAAATATATAATACAATGTAAAGAATTTAAAGAGAAAAAGGTGCCCTTGGGTGCTCTACGGGGGTCCACTAAACAATTAACAACATTCTGAAATTCTTAAATTATTCGTGATAGACACGTCCTAAGGAAAATGAGGTTCGTGGTCCGACCATTCCTGGCCAATGAGATTGGTAAGACATAGAGGGTCTTTGAAATGTCATTTGAATTGATTTTGTATACAAAAGTTTTGTTGATTCCCATGATTCTTGTGTTCAATATATAATATTTTTGAATAAATAAATCAAGTACTACTAATTGAACCCTGAAGCTTTTCAAGAATCCATAGAAATTGTTTTTTTTCTGACTGTAGAAATTGGACAACAAAAAAAGAAGTGAAAGAAAGAAACAATTTAAAATGTAGTCAGCACCTTATAAGTGAAATTAGTAAACAATGTAAATAACTGTTAGTGGCTACTTAAGTGTTCAACAGTGATGCCCACACCCCGCTTTATTATTGAAAGGCATGTGTAGTATAAGCAACCACCCTTAAAATATTAGAGGGTCATTTAATACATTTTTAAAAATAAACTGATGAAATAAATTGTGTTTTTATACAAACAAAATCAGTTTTGAATGAAATCTTTAACTCTATGACAAAATTGGTGATTAAGAATCACTGGGAAGCAATATTTGGACTTTAGGAAGGAGGAGGAAGAACTATTGATGAAATGATTTCTTGATGTGAGGATAAACATTCTGCGATGTTTCTGCTGTCTGTATGTTGGTCTTCCTAGGCATTCGAGCATCCCATAAGAAGGTCAACATAACTTCTTCTGTTGTTTGTATTCTGAACTTCATATTGGAAGAAGTGCTTGTGTGATTGCATTCCATAATTTCTCCATACCCTGTTTCCAAATATTGAATCCATATTTCATCGGAAATCAAAATCCTTAAAATTTGAAAGGTTCACCTTCTCTTTCACAACGCTTTAATAGAAACCGCCATCGTTAAAACCAAAAATAATAGTTATTTATTAATTGATCTGAGCTAATCCCAGTGATGACAAACTGAAACCATTACATTATTTCTACTTTGCATAAACTTGTCTTCTATTATCATTAAATGACCCAAGTTAAAGAAGCGTATGTCTTTGGACTTGCGGTCAACTCGATTCTTATTCAATCTTTGTCGTTGTCCCTCTTGCTATATCCAAACAACTGAACATTGCAGACATTGCTGGCCTCCCACTCTTTATGAAGATACTTAAGAGCTTTCAACTTTTTAAACTTTTCACGCATAATAAGAATAGGTATTGCCAAATTGTCGTGATATTTGCAACGGATAGAACCATGTGTCGGAGACCCTCAATAAAATTAAGGGATTAGGTAATGTATTTCTTATCATTTCCATGTAATCTGAGCTTCCATTATTTTAAGCTATCAAAATGAACTTTAGCACAGAGACTTCTTACTTATGCTCCCTGAGTCTTTGGAAGAGATAAATGTAGTTATTTTTTTAGTGAAAAAATCGGAGAATCTACACAGAAACAATATATTTAAAATATGGACAACTATTTAATGCCAAATGGCAGAAAAGTGAAAAATATTTTATATCTCTTATCTCCAAATTGTTGTGGTTTTAAAAAATTCAAGATTTTCAGTTTGTTAATGAAGCAATATTTGTGTGAAGAGCATATAAGTTTCATTGAAACCGAAGTTAATATTCCGTCCTGTTTGCTTTATTTCTTTTAATTTTTATTTTTGTTATTGTTGTCATCGTTAAACCTGAAAATTAGTTTAAGTATTTAGTTACCAATTTAGCTTTATAAAGCATCGGGCGCAGGGGCTTATATGAGCTCGTACTTACTGTAAATCGATCGAATGCGGCGTTAACATGAACTCAATTCCACTGGACTCGACTGGACTGGACTGGACGGGACTTCTTTGACTTTTTCTACTCGTACTACTACTTCATCTTCTTTCTACTTTTAGTTCAGTTCAGTTCAATTCAGTTCAATTCGGTTTGGTTTTGTTCACTTTATGTGATGTTTGTCAGTTATTTAGATACTTTTTCTTCTTCTCCCACTCTTACTGTCGCTCTCTCTCTCTCTCTCTCTCTGACTCTCTTATTCGATTTTTGGTATTAAATTGTGCGGTTTTTGCGGTGTTGGACTTAAGTTTTTTTGTTTTTTAACATTTTCCACTTGACATCATGAAGGAAGCCACAACAAAACAACCAAATGTGTACAAAGGAAAAATGTGTTAAAGAATCAAGAATCAAATAGGGAAGAATATGAAATGAGGAAGGGAGCATCATTACCTTCTTTATGAGTATTTTTTATTCAATAAAAATATGCTTACATACACAAGTATCTGTCTGAATGCTTTCCAATTTGTTTTCATTTATTGTTCTTAAAACCAAAGGTCCATAAAAGTATAGGAAAGCAAATACGTAAGTAGTATGTATTTGTAATATTTATCTTCTTTGGTTTCACAGACGATTACAAACCACTCAACCACCCAAATATTGAAGAAACATTAAAAAAAAAAACATTTACATATTTTCATTTAATTTTTATTTAAAATATATTTTATATTATTTTTTAATTTATTATTGTATAATATTAAATATATGGGTATTACTCGTAAGATGCGTCGTAGAATTGAATTACATTACTTATAACATATGTATACGAGTATATGGTAGTCATCAATCGGTATGTGTCCTTGATGTTACAAAATGTCATAATGCTGGTCGACTAAATGTTAATCCAGGGATGCATATTAGGGTAACATTATTACTAATGATAATAGAAGTGAATTTGTTAATTTATTTTTTTAAGTATCTTATCTCAAATTATTATTTTTTTTTTTTCATTTTAAAATTTTATAGATTTTTTCCGAAAATGAAATTTCTTAATTTGGCCTTTGACAAGTAAATATTTTTGATAGGAGTAGCTTCAAAAGCATGCTAAAATTGTCAAACATATTTTTTTTCTGACATATAATGATGATTCATATGAATTCATACCCTAAGTTAAAATGGCATCTTCAATCTTATTGCCATTCAAGAAGTAATAGAAACCAGTAACAAGAAGACTAACTTTGCTTGTGTCGAAGTTGTAATACTCTTCACACCCCTCCTAGTGGTTCGATGGTCTTGAAAAACGACCCAGGTTTGTATGAGGGGTACCCCTCCTGGTAGTCCGAGGGCCTTGAAAATTTCATGGTTGGTGGATATGCATCAGAAATTTATAGTGTCCAAATTTTAAGTCGTACAAAAAACAAGAACATGAACTTGGATCGTGGTTTGTATGGTGGGTCCCCGCACCACTAGTATTCCGTATCGACTGATTCCAACATATGTACTGCATATGGTGAAAAATTTCAGGTCTCTAGCTCAAAAACTGAGGAACTTGTTTATACTTATATAGATAAACTGACATAGCTAGATCAACTCGTCTCGTCGCGCTGATCAAGAATATATATACTTCATGAGGACAGCAAAGAAACGTTCTCTCTAGTGTGTACATAGGTTAAGATGGCTATATCGATTTATTTAGTAATTTGGGTCAAAAATAGACATAAACACAAAAGTGTCTTTAAGACCTCAGTAAAACGATGTTGTTGATTTGAGTGTAATAGCAAGAATAAATTCTCTTTTAATTCAAATGATAACACAAAGTACAAGTAAGCAAAATAAATACAGTTATTATGAAAAACGTAACAGATGTTTCACATTATTTTAGAGCGCTTCTAAACATGGGCTCAGCACATTAGTTTGTTGGTGACCCAACATCCCGGCCCCATTGAAATAACCTTTCAAATTGGTAATGCAGCTAGCTTGTGAGTGGGTCGCCTAACAACTCCATTGGCAGTTCGTACATCTAAAACTTTGACAAGTTCATCTCTTCCAGGAACACAATTAATGATTCGCCCCAAACAGCCATCATTGCGAAGGAATATTGTCCTCATGTACAATAACCATCATGTTCTCGGTAAAATTAGAATGATTGTGGTCCCATTTAGTGCGTGTTTGAAGCTCTTTAAGATAGTCGTGACGCCACCCATTCCAAAAACATTGGTTGATTGCGCCCACTTTGCCCGCTCTTTAAGTGAACTGCTTATGAGAAAATGCGACGTTGTTAATGCTTTGAAGTTTTTTGGATCTGAAGAAAGTGGTGAAATTGGACGAGAATTAAGAACTGATTCTATCTCGACCAATACAGTAGTTAATTCCTCATAGGTTCATGTAGCATTGTCCAGGCTACGATAGTCCGAGGATACCGGTTTCATCCACCTCAGTCAGTATGCTAATCTTGATGGTTTTACGGGTGCTGTGTATGGACAATTGCAAACAAACCATTAAAAGTTTGTCTCTCGACTCTCAATACGTTACTTTTGTGCTCTAGTGAAGTATTCGTATTAGTATTATTCTGGTCACCACTGTTGTTTGGGATGTCTGTGGCCTCGACAGGTTCATTTCCTGCGGCTTCAATAGAAAAAGGTTAAGGAGCACTAGGCACCTATGGAAGTTTTTAGCCTTAGATTCATCTTTGAAGATAACTGTCACATCCATGGAAATTTCTTCTTCAAAGCTTGCCGATGAAAGGTGCAGAGATTCCTCATCTGATTCCATCGGCGAAATTGAATTGTTTTGTAGTATTTAGATCCAAAGTATCCATGGATATATATTTGGATAAAATAAAAGCAAATATTAATTTGTAAACAATTGTATGTATAAAGTTTACCATCATTGCCATAATTTTGATTTCAACAGTTTTAATCATTTCATCAGCCTATCCATGAAAGTCAAAGAACAATCTGGATACCTTTTTTTTCATATTATACAACAAAAATCAGTTGAATTCAGTAATTAGGAGAAACTCATAAGTGAGAAAAAGAAGAAGAAGAAAGAAAGATATTACAAAGGCAAACATATCATGATGTTGATTAAGTTGGTTTTCTCTTGGCTTAGGGGAAGGTAATGGGGTATTTTTCTAAATGGGCTCGCTAACTGACTAACTGACTCATTGACTGACTGGCTGACTGACTGGATGAGACAAACACATAAATGTGTTGAAAGACGCTCATTCATTGTTTGATTGATGATTATAACACAAAAAATGCGGCATTTTTTATCGCATTTTGTGGTCAAACGAAACGAAGTGAAATGAAATTGCTAAGTACTATAAAGAGTCTTCTTAACAATATCCAAGAACAACAAGTTGGACAATGTAAAGCGTCAATCTGAAGGCGATCATCATCATATATCGTAATTAAGTTCAAAATGTGAATACATCTGAACAGAATTGAATTAAAGTTAAACTCTTGAACTGACTACAAGACAACAACAGGCCAACAGATCTTGCCTGGTGTTTGGGTCCACTCGTATCGGCTCGGTCATTCTTGTACATATCTCCCATTTGTTCACATTTCATCTTTGTCATTATTCTACAAAGTGTGGCAATTAACGTTGGTTTTCTTCTTTCTTTTTGTGATAAATTTCGCAACCATTCATTGTGGACTCAATTGGAAACGAGATGACAATGAGGATTAAGTAAGGCAGGTGCTGACTTAACCTTAACGTTGATCATTGATGATCACAATGATTAAAAGCCAAATTGTATTCAAAAGATTGTAATTAAGGTCAAAAAATGATCCAAAGCAATCCAAAACGATTCGATAAAAATGAAATAAAATGACTAAGTGAATAACTTATGAGTAAGATGATCAACCAAAAGAAATTAACATCTAAAAGTTTTTAGTGTACAAACATATAATTTATTAGACTATATGATTTAATACAAAAAAAAAAATTTTTTTAGCTATATTAAATTATCTGACCCAAATCGGTAAAGTGAAGAGGTAAGATAAGTGGATACTACTTTACGAATTGAACGAGCACAGAAGAAACGCCGATCCAAGCAAGTCTTCATACGTCCTTCCTCGTCAAAAAAACAAACCTTTCTTGAATCCAATTGTTAGTTGACATGAAATTCGGATCATATATGATAATCACAAAAATTCCTTCCAGTGCTTAAACGAAACTACAAAGCAATTCGCATGACGAGACAATCAGTTTCTTGAAAACTGTTGAGACGTTTATTTCGAATGCCTGCAGAAAGGAACTGGACATAGTTCAATTCAAAATTGAGACATTAGTCTACAAACTCAATCCGGTCACCGACTTCACTTTGATCCGATGGACTTCACACCATCTTTAATCTAACAAATAATTTGATAGATTAAATCATTAGAATACTAATTACATACTACTTTTATACTTACTTTTTTGTTATTTATTTTTCATATTTTACAATTTTTTTGGTATTTTTTTACGAAAATTTTCAATGTTATATGGAACTATTGAAAATTTTAGTATATAAATGTCAATTATGTTGTTCCAAAATCTAAATGGCGTAACAATGGTATGATAAGTTAGATCAATACGATTACCATATATTATACCTTACCTTTTGTATGTTAAATCCCATGCTGAAGTATGTATTGTATGTTTCTTGTATATATTGTATATAAGTATTCGATATGCAAGAACTGTAATCTAAAAAAAATCATAGGTTAGTTCAATATGTATGGTCATAACTAAATAAAGAAATAAGACATCTTACCTACCTATTGTATGTTAAATATTTCCAAAAGTATTGTATGCTATAAACGATCTGTTATCTAAATGATTGGTGCAAAAATTATTTCATAGATTAGATCAATATGAATTACCTTATATATATATATATATATGTTATACTTGTGACTCACCTGTTTTTTTTTTGTATTTTTTTACATTTTAAAGTTTTTTTGGTAATTTTCCCGAGAGAAAATTTTTTTTTTTATGATGTATTCTGTTTGAGAAGTTGTTAACGAATGAAAATTGCTGTGTCTCTGCTTGGCTTGTTAACATTTTTGTAGTTCAAAGCCTACTAAGGTAATTATTTTACGTTTTATTGTCAGGTCCACATTCACGGGCACACATTGAGGCCCTTGACAAACCTTGGATACAAAATGTTTTTAATTATGACGATGACGGAAAAACGTTTAGCATATCTTTCATTACTCAGGATAGAGAGTGAAATGGTTTTCAGAGAAATCATTGATGATTTTTCCTCTAAAAAAGCACGTTAGTTATTGATGTAAAGGGCCTTCACTTTCCTAATTGCCCCGGGCCTCGAAACCTTTGCAGGCGGCCCTGTTTATTGTTCAGTTTTTGCTCTCAATAGCTTTCCTTTTTCTGTCAATTTTTATAAAAATATATTCAAGAATTTAGGAAATTCCATGTTTGTATGTACCACTTTCAGTGGGAGTACATAGGAGTATGGAGCGCTATATCCACGCCAAAATAGACTTACAACTACATGGATTAACATAACAGAATAATTTCCCTTGCAAGTCAATTTAATCATTCGAATAAAAGCTCCCTAATTTATAAGTATTTCTATATGCAGTTTTACTATCTGTATATCAACTATACTCAAGCGCTAATGCATTTCACACTAACCACAAATACATATTTACATGATTCCTCTGAGTGGTCGGGTCTACGTCCCGGAATCACATAACATCAGTTAGGCAAGAACCAGTCACCTCCTCCGCGAAGCTGCAGTGGTATATGCAGCAGCCACGTGGCAACAATTGTACATGCTACAGCCGCCTTGCAATTAAAACAACAACAACAAGAGCATACTTACATGCAGAACATAAAGTATCTACATTTTTTTCAGGTGGGGGGTCAAAAATGCCTTCGTATCGTCAAGGGTGCCGTCGCTCCCTCTGTATGTGGTGTAGGTGGTGTGCCACGAAAAAACATTTCCCTTATAGGGTAAGTGTCCACCCTGGAACTCTTTTCGAATTATTTCAAAGTACCTACAAATAATGTTACATACATATGTTCATATCGAACCATATAAAGGATATTAAATCCCATTTGAAATCAAAATTAGTGGAAGAATTTGCATTTAAAAATTGTTCAATACACTGATCAATAGAAGGACTTCGATTCTTTATGAATGCACATCGCAAGCAACATTGTGACAAAGCTATACGAGTAGGCGTTAGAAGTACATACATACATAATATTTATTTGGGAACCATATGCATCAGACTTTGAACCACTACTTATGTAACCAAATGTAAAAAACTATATTGTTGGGAGAAAATCTATACTGAAGAAAAAAGTAAAAAGGATATGATCTAATAACGTTAACCCCGATTTTTACAGCTTAGTGATAAATGGTCTGTGGGTGTCCGTGCTATTGTATTATGTGGACATATTATACTTCCAAAAATTTAACTTACAGCCCTTTCTTTTACCATTTGTCGCCAATCATTCACCCTAAGTAGTAGTATGAACTGCTAACAATACTTTGACTTTATGTTTGTACTTAATTCATAAATTATATTTACATATGTAAGTGCAAATGATTAGCATGGTGACAGAAAGAAGTTGGCAATACCATTCCATCTTCTTGCCCATCCTTATGTCAAATTGAAATTTGGCAAAAAAAAAATATAGTTTTATTTTTTCAGTTTTAATTTTTATTTTCTATTTTAATGCAGAAATAATTGATTAGGTTTTTTTTTTTTTTAACATGTATAAAATTTATCCTTCGGATTAAGAACTCGCTTGCGACGTCTGTGGGAAATACACCTAACAGGCTTTTTTGTCTACTTCTATGGAGCACTTGCGGTCCAATTTGTTGTTGCGAATGCACTTCTTCTTTGGGCGAAAGTTTTTGGCAAGGCAGCACTTCTTCTTGGGGCAGTTGGGAGTGGCACGTGAATGCAAACGTGCAAAATAGAAGCGACCGATCATCTTCTCGCAGTTGTTTTTCTGCGCGAGTATACGCAAGGATGGCTCAGTGATGCCACCACGAAGACGGAGTGCCAAGTGAAGAGTGGACTCTTTCTGAATATTATAGTCAGAGAGAGTGCTGCCATCTTCAAGTTGTTTTCCGGCGAAGATCAGACGTTGTTGCTCTGGTGGAATGCCCTCCTTGTCCTGGATCTTTGCCTTGACATTCTCTATGGTATCAGAAGGACCAACCTCTAATGTAATAGTATTTCCAGTTAAAGTTTTGACGAAAATCTGCATTTTTGTGGAATTCGATGCAATTGCAAGCTTCCAAAAAGTTTTATGGTTATAAATAGATTCGTATCTCAGTAAAATAAAATTTTAGATTTTTTCTGACTATAAGACGAGATGGAAATGAATGATAGAAAATGAAATTTAATTCGTAATTGCTTTTATTTCACTTTTTTTTCCATAGCTTACTATTACAATTTAAATCATTTCTTGTCAAATCACAATTGGAAAAATTCGAGTGAACACAATGTTAATGTTTTGTCTTATTAGTGCCATAGGATTCAGAGCAATTTTGTTACAAAAGAAATCGGACCACAAATACCATTCCGTATTCCATTATTCTAGAAGAACTACTGCAACAGAAGCCAAATATCACAGATATCGAGTTGGAAACGTTAACGATAATTGACGCGGTAGAGATACTTCGAATATACAATGTATTCAGGGTATAAACTTTAAAGTTGAAACGGATTGTAATTCATTAACAATGATGCTCAACAGAAAGGAATTGAATCCCAGAATAGACAGGTGGGCACTCGAACAACAAAACTATGACTATACTTTAGAACATAGAGCAAGACGCAGAATGCAACACGCTGATGCATTTAGCAGAAGGACCAATATATTAACGGTAGACATGAATACTTTTGAAGAAAATTGATAATATGTCAAGGTAAAGACGAAACATTGAGAGACTTGAAACAACGTTTTTAAAAAACTGAAGAAAAATGTGCAACAGAGTAGTGTATAGGAAGACACCCTTCTATATTGCGTCCCAAAAGAAATGGAGAAAAATGTACTATACAAATACCATAATGAGTTAGGCCACGTTGGCATGGTCAAAATGACAGAGGAAATAGTTACTGTTTCCCAAAGATTAAAGCGAATGTAGGCTAACGTAATTGTAACGAAATTGTCTTAAATGCACAGCAGGGTAAAGCAGAGGGATTTCTCCATAGCATTCCAAAAGGCAACATACCGTTTGAAGTGGTTCACATTGATCATTATGGCCCAGTTGCGTCAGGAAGACACAAAAAACATATATTGGTAGTCATCTTGTCGCTTTAACAACATTCGTAAGACTAAAACAACAAGCACAAACGAAGTTATTGAAGCTTTAACAGATTATTTTAGAGCCTACAGTAGGCCGTCGTACATAATTTCTGATAGGGAAAGTCGTTATACGTCCAGTGACGTAGAACGGGTTAACAGAAACATTGGTCCTATGATAGAAAAGTTGGTCGATACGGAAAGAGGGTTATATTGAGACAAAGTACTTGATACAGTTGATTATGTTATGAATACCACTCAGCATAGAAGTATAGGGCAACATCCGAGCAAAATGCTCTACGAAATGTCACAAAAAGGTAAAACGTCAGATGAGTTAAGAGAATACTTAAATGAATTTTGCAAAGAAGAAACGAAAAAAAATTTAGAAGAAATCAAAAAGGAAGCAGAACAAAGTTAAATAAAAGACCAATCTTTCAACAAAAGATATACAGATAGCAAAAGACAAAAACCACACAAGTACATTGACGGAGATTACGTTGTGGTGAAAAATTTGCATCAAAAAAACAAATTTCTAAATATAAAGTGCCATACATCGTATAACGAAAGCTCACGTATTGATAAATACATCTTAGAGGATGTGGAAGGATTCAGCAGTCTAGAATACTTAAAAAGAGGTGTGAGCCGTGGCTAATATAAAATCGTGGCTTAAAAGAAAATTCTGATAGCTTTAAAAAGGAAGATCAGGGATTCTTCTGGTCAGGATGGCCGAATTGTAGTAGTAAGTGTAGAAGTAAGTATAGCAATTAAGTGTAGAACTACGAATGTAATGTATTGTACATACATATATGACTGAACATGAATAATAAAAGTCAGTGTTAAGGCGAGAACCCAAGTGGATTGATCGTTGAGGGTATCAGTACTCTACACATATGCACTCTTTATTTTTTCACTGGATCACAATATTACAACAATACAGTATTACAAGAGCATGAGATCGAAATCAAGTGGATGATAGGATAGGATATACAGGACGCTTGTCACAGAGTGCGATTATTAAGTCCATAAGTGATAGATTTGCTAGACTGTTCAGTAAGAATGCCCGACAAATCATGTGTTCATCTTCCAAGAAATACGGGGCAGTCATATAAATGTTGTTGGTTGATACTTCTGATACTTTTTCATGTCCACAGCTATGACACAAGTCTTAATGGGGAACATTCATCCTTTGAACTATTATTGCAGTGGTGCAGGGCCATGTTAATATTCCTATAATAATCATTCGAATCATATTTTTGTGTAGAAGCTCGAATATCTGTTTCAGTTAGTGCGATTGCAGGGCTCATTTTCCCACTGTATGTCATACTTATTAATTGGATAATGAGAATTTAAGTCTTTAAACAATTCACACAAGTATGCAGTGTATAAAAATATTGGTCTGATTTCTAAACATAAAATGATAATAATTTTTGATGATGAACTACCATCAATGACAGAATCGTAATCATTCCATTTAATAGCCGCATTTAAGCAAATAAAAATACTCGTTCATGACTGGATAAAAACTACATAATGGAACTCCATTAATTTATTGCCCTTTCATCTCAACAGTATTTCAGTTAAGTATTTTTAAATTGCAGTTTCTTAGTTCCAGTTTAAATTTGCACAAAACTACAACAACGCATTATGCTATCTCATCATGCGAACGCACTTTATTTTCAGAACAATTGGTTTCCATTTGTTTTCTCCATATTTTTGAAATTTCATTTCTCGTTTCCTTTAAAAAATTTTTATTGTCAATATTTTTTATGGCGTATGCAAAACGCCAAAATTAGTTGCGGTTAATAAACGTTCATAAAAAGATATTTTATAAAGATATAACAACAGTAAATCAGAGGGGGGAAACAGTCGGAAAGTTTTACATAGAGCGGCTTCGGCGGCGGCGGCGCAACATGAAAAGTAATACATGCCTGGGTGGGCAATACCGCCAATAGATAGATTTAAGCGTAAAGTCAAGTCAAAGTTGTTGCCGCCACCATAGTTAAAGTGAAACCCACAGACGCAATAACAGCAGCAGCCGCCACCATCAATGTGAGTATCACCATCACCATCACCGTCACCGTCACCATCAGCATAACCATCAAAATGCTATTACGGTTTGCTACTGTGCGTTTTTTTCTGTGTCTGACTCGACTTGACTAAACTATACTACATACTACCACAATAGCATGACTCTGACTCGCTTATTTCAAGTGTAACCTTTTCGACCAAATGACGGACCAAACGACTTATGAACAGAAAGTCTATAACCGCCCGCCTGCCGTGCTTTCAAAATTATTTAAATGTATTTATTAAGCTGTGCAGACGTTCTCCCATAGAACGAATTGCCCTCGGTAGAAGTCTGTCCATCCATCCATCCATTCATCTATCTATCTGTCCATCTGTCCCTTTGTCTATTTGTCAGTCCATCCGTCTGTGTTTAGCTTTGTTATAAATTATGCAAACTCATCGTTGCGCTTGCTCATAAAGTAGCTACACATTTTTATTATACTTAGTAGACCCACAAAGCGTTCGCTTGCTCGATTGATCTATCAAAAAGATTTTGGCATTGAAAACGATTGATTGAACAGGAGCGTTTGCAGTTGCCTCAAATCGAGTAATGAAAAAATGAATAATAATTGGGCGCTATAAAGTTAATTTGAGAACTTAGAATAGAAAATGGAACTTATAAAACTGTTTAATCCTTAATTTTTTGTAAAACATTCTTCATTAGTATAATTGTCAACTCAAAAAGAAGTCAGTCACCTGCTAGATATGGCATGGTCCCTCAATCATGGGAAGTTAACATAATTTTGTAAACTTTTCTGTTAATTTTTTTTTTGATTAAAAGAAAACATACAGACAGTTCATGGGTTGCTTGTAATGAAAATAAAGATTGTACTAAAAATGGTAGGGGCCACCCTGACCTTGGACTGGCAATTTTATTTGCGTCATATTTCTTTTATCATTATTTTGTAAATTATTTATCCCTCATCAAGAGAAAAGCATTATTTCTATGAAGATAATGACAATTTTAAAGGATATATGTATGTATGTAGTGTTGTAGAGGCAATGAACTAGAAAGAAAGAAGGAGAGATAGAAGAAATAAGAGAAATTGAAAATATCATGTTCGTACGTATCTATCAAGTGAAAATTTAATTGCATCGGGGTCAATTTTTGTGTGGGCGTTAAGCAGACTTTATACAGCGTTTAATTGGATTACATTTGAATCCTGTCAAAAAGTATCTACAAACACACACATACGCAGATGTGTACTCATATAGTCAGACACAGGTGAGGGTGATTATCGTCGCCGATAATTATTGCCATGGCACATTAGTCAAGGAGGCTCAACAATGTTGCCAGAAACAAGACAAAACAAAAATTGAAAGAAATTAAAACCTAAACACAAATTTTGTTTGATTTTAACACCCGAACATGATCCGCATAAGACTAAGATTGGAAATGGGATTGGGAATGGGAATGGGAAAATTGAAGAAAAACATGGAGTGAGTGAGAGATTACTACGGATGCCGCCCGGTAAACGATTTCCGGCTGGCGTCAGGGTGGCGCCTAAGCTGATTCTGGTTCTGGTTTTGGACTGGTCTTCTTTTCTTTTTGTTTTGTAGTTTCTTTTGGCTCAGAATGTTGAATCTTTGAATGCTAAATTAATATACGTACTACCTTTACACAGTTATGTATGTATTCTTATTTACTAGGTATATGTTTGGGTGAATGTGTGTATGAAAGATGAAGGCGAAAAATGGGCGTGTTTGATAAGTTAAAAGGTTTTTAAATGGGTGCGCTGCTGCTGTACAAAATTCTTTTTTAATTTCCAATTCGATGATCCGAAAATAAAGAGAAGAATGAATGAGGAACCGAAGAATGCATGAGGCAAGAAATTATGCTGAGCACTTTGTCGGCGCCGTTGAAATTCAGGAGGTTGGTTCATTGATCGGTTGATCTATGAAAGCCGCCAGCTACCTGGTTTTTTTTATAAATTTTGTAAATATTTCTCTTGTTTTTGTTGTTTTTCATAAATCCACGCCATTTACACGTGTTAAACGCCTTTTAAAGGGACACACATACAGACAGATACAGTAGATTAACATCATTTGGATCGGTTTACTGGATTTTATTATGAATAGATTCAAAGTAATCTAATTTATAATCATCATCTTAATTATCATCAAATCAAATCATAAAACATAATCATCATCATGATACTCATTACAATCCAATTGGATGTTGTGAGTTTTGTTTATTGTATTACATACTCTTACCATTTTTTTTTTTAAGTATTGTATTTATGTTAACATTATTATTTGAGGTCATGGAGTAGACCGAAGTAGTCGTGAGGTTTCTGAAATGAATGGCAGCCTTAATTTGCGTTAAATCAGTTGATTAATTGGCAACACTCACACAAAATATTTTATAACCAACAACAACAACAGCAACCACAACAATAACAATGGCAAAAACAATCAACTTCTACTTCTACGCGCATGCGTGCAGGCAACTGTTATAGATACATAGAAACAAATGTATCTTTTATTGTTCATTTAGGCCTGCATTCATTCATTGCATTTACTGACTACCTTTCTTGACTGCTAGTTACGCATTTCGCTTTCACGTGCATTTACGCTTCACTGTTTCAATAAATTATTATTAACAATAAGAGGAAAAAAGTTGACAGTAAAAAGCAAAAAGAAAACAAAACATACTTGTACATACATAAATGTTTAACTTTTTCTTGCAAAATTTTCCCTTTTTGCGGCAAATTTAATGTTTAAGCAAATAGCTGCATTTACTAACGGAAACTAGTAATTTGTTAAAAAAAAAAAAAAAAATTTTGCCAAGAAAAGATACAAAAATACTGCATCTAGTGAGTGAGTAAGGGATAGGTACATACAAAAGATAGAAGGAGATCGTTTTTCAGGCAATGGAAATCATAAAATATTGTATTGAAATGTTGCGACAAATCTTGATGCGTGCTTGCTACTTATACACTTGATCTACAATAAGAAGTATATATATGTGTGTGTGTGTGTGTGTAAATATACCTGACCCTGTATCTGTGTATATATGTATGTATGTATGTTACTGTGACATGTGTTTTTATGTGTATCTGTGTGTTTTTAACTGCGTAAATTGTTGTCGTACATTGACATTATGCGTTTAGTTACGCACTCTTATTTGCACGCAATAAACGAACAATTTAGTGTTAGATACAAATGTGTATCTCTGTAAGTGAGAGTATGTGTGTATGTATGTAATTTTATATTTTCACTAAAGTGTATCATTTGTACATTTAAAAAAATCATAAACTAAAATGAACACAATATTCAAAAGCTTAAAACTTGTAAGGAAATTATTATAGAACTAACTGTTCCGGTGTGTTTTTGCTTCGCCCCGGGAAAATTTTATCAAAAGCGGCTTTACACGGAAATGATAGAAAGAATGATATTTATTTTATTTTATTGTCAGTCATAATTAAAAAATAGATATCTGACAAAGACTACTTCATTGATTTGAAAATATGTCTTTAATATTTATTTTTATGAGTCGATTTTAATGAAATAAATGCTATATATTTCAGGAAGCTTGCTTCAATACACCAGTGAAAACAGTATTCAAATTGGTTAAACCGTTTCTGAGATTTGCGTGCACAGGCATAAAAAGGCTTACGATTTTATATACACAGAATTATATTTTTAATCAGAAATACGTTTTAAAATCAAAAGAAATCAAACTTGCATAATATTTATTATTCGTATCGTATTTATGGATCAGGAATTACTAAAAGGAAAGAATTAGATTTACTACAATATAAAGAAAGTATAACTTCTATTACTTAAGGGACTTCATATGTATGGTACGTGTATGTTTCTCCTCTTTAAGGATTCAGTTGATAAACCTGAATCAAAGAGATTCAAATATTCTATTCAGTTTTGGAGATAATATTTTACAAAGAATACTATTATGAGATTCAGAAGATTTGATGACTCAGAATTAAAGGCCAAACTACATAAACGACCTTAGATTTGCACAATTTTCTTGTGTTAGACGAGTTTGAAGCGCCGAACTACTGAACGACATATGAAACATAAGTGAGTAAACATAAATTACGTATTTGCCATTCACTGAAACAGTCAATGCAAACTCAGTTAATTTCGATTTGGTTATCGTATAAACGAAGCAATTATTCAATTTCCTTCCTATTTAATAAAGAAAAACCAAAAGTTGACCATTATAATTTTCAAATTAATGATCAGATACTTAAATTCATGTTTTGGGACAGATATTGACGACTTAGCTATGTACGTAGTTCACTTCATACGAATCAATACAATTCAGCTTTTGTTGTGAAAGCATGAAAAGTATGCAATGCGACAAACGACGTTTATGTAAGTAGTTTGCCCTTTAGGAAAATAACAAGATGATCGCATGTAAGTTAGTTTCGTTTAGTTATTCTAGAAAACTTATAGCATTTAAATATCATGCTAAAAGATTTATATGAGATGATTTTTCTAAGACTAATTGATTGATTTTAAAATATGTCACTAAGCATTAAATTCAAAATTTTATCCATCCATCAATTTCGACTGATTCTGTAGGTTAATTTAGATGAAATATGCGTTATGTCTTACACACAATAAAGCTTCATATTTTTCAGTAATTCGATTTTGAATCCAATGAGTGGCTTTTACGTGATGCGCGCACAAACATTTAAACAGACAAACAAAGTCTACAATTTTATTATATGTATAGATTAGGTGTATAGAAAACATTTAATGAGTAAATTTTAATGGTTTAATGAATTGATCATATGATATCTGCATCTTGATATCATTGTTAATATGTATAACTAGAAATGAAAATATATTTATACATATATATAGATATATATATATATATTTTTTTTTACAGTGTATAAAACAAATTTGTGTGTGATTGATATCTAGGTACATTTTTTACGCTGCGTAGCGTTAATGTAGACATTTACGTTATTTTTTTGCGGTTAAACCAATGTTGAGTACACGCATTTTTCTCGTATATTTTATTTTTTCTCTACCTCTACTAATTTATGTGAATCAAAAATGGACAATGAATTTCAATGCGTCAGTGAATTTGTTTTTAAGTTCAAGCTTGAGTTTTTCTGTGTTTTCAAATGGGGAGACCATTTATCAGTGTAAACGGTATTATGATTTTTCTAACAAGTTTGTAACATCATTGAAATGACAATAAAGATGCTATAAAATAAAAAAAATAAAAAATAGAAAACAATCGATCTAACCATCAACAGCAACATTTACCCATACGTTTAGTGATGAAATAATTTTAAGCGAATGCTTCTCTTTCTGTGTAATATGTTTTACTTAATGGGACAAATCTGAATCGTTTTATTATCAAAAGTTACCACTTCTTCTGTCATATCCTATGACGATAATATTTTCCATTTGTAGCTAACCTGCAATATTAATATAAGATGCAGTTCTAGGGATTCAAAATAAGTTCTTATATGAAAAGTTTCAATATTTTATACTATTGATTAATTTCATTTTTGATTGTTATAGGGTATTGAATCTTGATTGAAGATAATACTATAATAGTTATAAGTAGATTTGATGCAATTGCAAAATGATTGATAAGTTGAATGAAATTGAGAGACGAGATAGTTACCTTCCAATAGTAAAACACAATTCAACAGTTCAATGCATTCGATTATTTGCACTCAAGTGGAAATGAGAAAGTTCTTTATACTATGATGCACATATGGATATTTATGAATGATTGCATTAATGAATGAACGTTTGAATGAATGATGCAGTGATGTAGTGAATGTAGGTAAAGGGGCCTTATCATATATCCATTAATGCATAAAATAATTTTCAATGATGATGATTATGCTTATGATTGAAAACGCCCAAAAACTTAAGAGGTCAAACGCTAAGGGACATTGAGCACGTGGTGATCATAATGATGATAATAATGGTTATGATGATGATATTAATTAAGCAGTTATAATTGATGTTGCTCGTCAAAGCGAGCCAAGTAACCAACCTCCCCCCAAGTAACGAAGCCCGAAGTTCGTTCGATTGATTATTTAAAGAGGCTTCCTGTCTTAAGCAAAATGATTAAAAACTTTTCTTTTACTAAGATATTATTTCATTATTATTAGATGAAAAAAATCATAGAAATTGCCTAAAGCTAAGCAAATAATACGTTCAAACTGACCAAACCCAAAGGTAGATAAATCGATAGATACTCGTAGATAGATACATTCAACTGATATTTGCCGACAGACAAAAAATAGTTATCGGAAAGTCCAAAAAATCATTCAGTTCAAGATACTTGATGTAGAGGAGAGAAGAGGTATAAGATGGTGGATTGGACGGATGGAGAGTCACGACAGAGCCTTCAGTGGTTGTCTCGTTGCATATTCATGGCTGATAATTCGATATTTTTCGAGCTATTATAAAATCGTTAATAAACGCTTGTCAATATTATACCCAGTAAAGCATTTCTAATCATTAATAATAGCAATTCTTTGTTTCATCTTCTCTCCGCCTCACCTCCTCATCACACTTTCATTTCTTATACCTATGCGTGCTTTTTTACCATGATCATCATCATCAGATCAAAAATCCATTTGAATATAAAGAATTCATTCAATTTAAAATCAATCCTAAGCCAACCATTTGGCGTTGATCACCTCTAGGCAGACTGGCGTCTTTTTAACCTAACCCAAACTATAGATTGATTCGATTGAGTCGGTTAAAGTTGGTTTTAACTTTAGCTGCTGCCTCAAGTGCGTCAAACAGTAGCTAAAAAACTTTAAAAGCTCATTTAAATTTTATTTTTCATTTGAAAGAAAGACAAAAATATCATGTTTTTTTTTTTGTTCCAAAACTTCACTCACTATTTTTTATATTGTTTATTATTATTCAACTTGAAGGCAAACAAAAAAAATAAAAATTGAGAAACAAAGAAAACAAAAAACGACTTAACTTAACGTAACTTATCTTAACTTATTGATCCAAACCGATCTCTAATCATTGAAAATCTACATTGAATCTAGGAGATAGACACCACAATACACCACACCACACCACACATCACCATGTGATATCCATAAAAAGATTGATGAAATGACTTTTGACGTGATAATGATCGATCGATCAATCGATTGATCTATGATAGAGTTAAAGCCAACAAATGTGCAAATGAACCAAAACAGCTGTGATCAAGTAGCTGATCATGTTAAGAGTTCTAGCGACCTTTTCTTGAACCCTTGCACTTGAAATTAGCAAAATTTTAAAGAAAGAAACCAAAAGGGATAAGATTTAAAGATTGCGATTTTAATAACAATAGAAATGATTATGATTATGATTATAATGATGATGACTAGCAAAAGATTTGCCAACATTTGGGTATGAATATTTTATCTTAAGTATAAATGAAGAATATAATAAAGAATATTCCATTGATAATTACCTTTCCCATAAGCAAAAACACTTATAAATTAGGGTGGCCACACATAAAATTTATCTCCTTCAAAATAGATCATCAGATCATTACTTTATAATTCTCAAGTCATTGTAGTGCTGAGAACTGAGTATCATATATACATATATAAAAATTGGTCTATCACTCAGTAAGCATTTCAGATCCTGTGCACAAGAGACTTGTCTAAAATTCTATTATATAAATAAAGCAAATATCTGCAAAATAAGTAAATAAATTGAATATCTCAATTACAAAAGATCTTTGCAACAAAATAAAAAGTGAAAAAAGCAAGTTCTGTCCTACAAACATCAAAAATCGGTTCCTTAAATTTTAAAATATAAATAAAAATAATTATAATATATAAATAAAATATATAATTGCATGTTATAATAATAATGACTGATATAAGATGCAAATGATCTAATGTTTTTATATAATCATTTTATTTCATTATAAGATTTGACTTTATTTCAACGTTTAGCTTTAATGGCAGATAACTCTTCTAGATTTTGGTAAACTAATTGAAATAAATAAATTAGGATACCACTATTCAAAATTTCAACTAAATAGCTCAAAAACTAAGAGACTAATAAACATAAAACATTCGAATAGATTTAGTTTCATAAACTTGCCGATCATGATTCCGATCTGATTCTGATCATTTACTTATATGAATACACTTAATGGGAACTCTGTCACATACATGTTTCACTGCGTTGCAAACATCTCCATAAAATAATGTTCATATGCATGTGAATGGTATACAAAGAGAGAAAATTATAAACGTTTTATAACTTTTGAATTATGCGATGTAGATCCACTTCATTTGAGGCACATAATGGCATTATAAAGATTCATAATCATGAAAAAATGTCGCTGTGTCATGATCAATATTCATAACAAAACAAAAGATCATCTGCATCTGCATGATCATCATTATCAACATCATCAATATCAAGATCAAAATTATCATCATCATCATCATCATGATTATGATCATGATCATGATCATTGAATTGATTATTCAGTAGCTGAAAACAGTGGCTTGTCGGATCGTTCACTCGGTTTCTTCTACTCAAATTACTCAAAATTTATCCTAAAACCAAGTCAGACAATTTTCGCGCCCATAACAATGATTACTGAATGAGTACGATGAATGAATGCTCAGGAGGGAGCAATGAGGTGCTTTGAGTTTTGATTTTTACTTCTCACTATTTGTATTATTGTTAAAATCATTTGAGGGAGGATCGGAGGGAATAGGGAATTGGATTATTAACAAAAATAAACAAAATTGCACGGAAGAGATCAAAGAAGTTCCCTTGATCGCTTCCCATTTGATACCGAATTGGTAAAGGAAGCTGAAGATATTAAAGATTTTGGAAAGAAGTTGAAGAAGCTTCAACACTCAAGTGGGCGGTGACAGTATTTGCCGCTTTTCATTTATTTATTTTGCTTTCTTTCTTGTTTTATTTTTTTGTTTGTTATATTTTGTTTATTATTTTTTTTTTTTCTTATGTTTTTCTATAAATTTTCAGTTGTGCCGCTTAAGATCAACAAAAAAACAACAGAATATAAAAAAAGATACAACTAAACGCCTTCAAAAAGCATGAAATGAAGCTCAAAATTTAGATTGGAATTGACTGTTTGTTAATGATGATGAAGACTGTTGACTATTGACTAGTGCCCAGTGACTGGTGACTGTTCATGACTCCTTCATACTCCCTCCCTTTCCCCGGTCTGGTTTTTATTTACCTCTGATTGTTGAATGTAAGTAAGCTAAAGTCAAATGAAGAAGGCTGAACCACTTAACACAAATTACGCAGCAAAATCAAACCATCGAATAAATTTACTATATGAACGATCCAAGCAACGATCGATCGAACGAATCAATGAATGAATGATGGATAATGGATGAAAGAAGGGAAGATAAATACGAAAGGGGAATGAAACGATCAATGAATAAACGAATGAAGTACAAAAATATTTTCTCATTATGTGTTAATAGCGATCTATTCTCTGGTTTCAAACGTTTTACTTCGTCTCACATAAGTGTAACAATGTATTTGTGTATATTTTGTATCTATCTTTCATAAGATTTCATTCACTCATTCATTGATTCATGCCTGCCTGCCTGCCCGCCTGCATTCAATGAATGAATGAATTAATGGGTGAGTGTTTGATGCCGCATTTAATCAATGCGTAAAGCGTTAAACGTTGCTCTTGAACGCATTTTGAAAAGAATTGGTTTTAATTTTTACGGCAAATCATCATCATTGTAATCATCATTTACTGTTTTGCTGATGATGCTGCTTCTGTTAAAAGTTTTGTTGATTAAACTGGAACACAAAATAACAGAAATTATATCCATGACTTTGGTATTTTAACTGCATAGAAGAAGCTTAAGCCAGGTTAAGGTATAGTATAGTATGAGTAACAAGTAAAAATAATATAATTAACAGCGATGGTATTCTTATCTTAAACAAGTATGTAGTTCCTTAAAATCAGGAGAAGGAAGTAGAATAGTAAGTCAAATGGTCTTAGGGAAGGAAGAAATGATACCCTATGCTAAATCTATTAATCCCATCATATATCATCGGAAATTTTAAAGATCTTGATGAAATCATTTGCAACCTGATTACGCAGGAACTTTAAAATATTTCCAATCTCAAGTTTGTAATACATATATGATTATATATAAATCAAACGATCCCAGAATTTGCTATGAGGTTTCTTAAGATCTTGATAAACTAGAAGTATAACATGTAACTTGTTTATGCAGAAGTTTTTATTGAAATCTTTGTAGAATCTCTTTGTTTCAGTGAATTCTAAGCTAAAGTTCGATCATATGATTCCGGCTTAACCCTCATGTGGACACCAGTTTTGGTGCCCTTATTCCGGACACTATGGTCTGGCCAGACAACATGCGTTTATATGTGATATTGGTGGAAATTATTTATTGTTATGTATCTTTTATGTGTTTATCCGTGTGTCTAAGTGTATAGTGCATATGTTGTTTATGTTTTTCATTGTGTGTTCAAATAAATTAGGGTAGAAAAAAGGCAAAAATCCGTAAGTAAAAATTTTGAAAAATTCCATTCAAAATTTAAAGAATTACATAGGGGTCTGGCAACACCATGATGTACAAGAATGAGATAACAAAAACAAAATGCCCATATCCCACACTTTTACTTAATTTTTTTATTTTTTTTTTTTACACCAACACACTCAAAAATAGTCCATTGAGGCTAACCTGGAATCTTATGGATGTTATTTAATTCTTTGTGCGTTTATAATCAGCTCTAAGTAAAAAATAAGAAATTTTTTATCATAGAGACTCTCTAGTCGTGTTCTTGATAAACTTTATAGCATTTGCAACTTGTGTGAACAGAAGTTTTCATTGCAATCTTTACAGAATGTTGTATGTTGAAGACGTTGAATTAAATATAAAGATTTCACTATTCAATTTTGTAAGTAAGATCAATGCTAAGTTTCAGATATTTGACTATGATGACGATGTGAAAAAACAAGATTTTTATAAATATTTTAAAAGTAAGTACAATTACTAATTGAATTTATAAATAGATCTAAATATTCGTAAATATTTATTGATAATCAAATCAAATTGATTCAAGTTAAAAAATGAACAAAGAACCCTTTCATAAAATTTATGGATTTAAAACTATTATATGCATATAAGATCACAAATTTCACAATTTGGATTAATTTTAATTCTATCAAATCGCTTAGGTTTGAATTGTTGTCATAAGTAAGTCTCAATATGTCTCAAATATCTGTTTGTTTCTCTATTTCTTTGTCTGTCTGTCCATTAGTCTTTCTGTAAATATACATATAGTATATTATAACACCTCGTTAGTAGTGTTTTGTCTAGGCATTTAGGGATTATTGGAAAAATATGCGACACTTGAACGGGAAACAATTATATTGTAAATCTATAGGCTTTTATTCATTTGTCCGTTCAATCGATTATAACATTTATTTATAAATATTTATATGAACATTTAAAATAAAAAAAAAACCATTTGTTGTGGAAAACTCATTCACTCATGTATTCACTCACTCATTCATTCATGCGTTCATTTATTGGATCATTCTTCCATTCATAATTTAAGCCGTTGCTGTTATTGTAGTTGTTTGTGTATTGTGTTGTATTAATTTGAAATTGATGTTTGTTGTTCAAAAATTTTTGATTCATTCACATTTCATTTAATATTTTTTAAGACGGAAGTGTTATGATGCCTATTTCTATTATTTTTTTTTTTTTTTTGTTTCTTTTTTAATAGCGTTTTTCTTTACTGCTTTACACCCATTTGACCTTCTAAACTGAGTAACTGAGTAAGCTAATGCTTTGTAATAGACATTAAAGTAAATAAAACAAACTAGCAAGTGCGCTGCTTCGACTATTGAATAGTACTCTGTATCCACAATCAAAGCATTCCCCTTTAAAAGAATGAAATAATAGACATACTTTTGGTCTAAATAAGTTCATATCGGTATGTTTTTCCATATTGTATTATACTTACTTATTCTCCTCGATCCCCACTAACTTAATACATCCAACTAATAGCGTTGCAAACATTTTTCATTGGAAATGGTTTCATTGTTTTACACAATATTGCTTTTGCTTTCGCTTGAACCAATTTTCGAAACACTTCTGCCACTCCGAATGAGGTACGAACATCTCCAAAACATGAACACACCAAAAAACGTTGATCTCACAATTTGTTTTAGATATGTGGGAACAAAAAGAAATCATTGTGACAATTCAGGACTATAAGGCAGATGACCCATCAATTAGACGTTTTTGGACGTCTTGTATGAGCCGAAGTACAAGAGCTGGCAAAGTCTTGCTGAAAAGTTATCTATTGGTTGTAAGTATATCAGAACCATATTGCTGTATTGATATGAAACAACCCATTTCAGTTGATTTCTGCTTACGAGTTCATATGCATGGATCAAGGACTCGTCGCCTGTCACTATTTTATGAACGTCTTTTAGAGCACCTCGACTATATTTCTTCTCCTTTTTTTTAAAATTAATCGACACTAACCACATTTTAAGCGATCATCTCATTATCTGCCATCCAATACAAATAAATCTTCTTGACGGCCAAATTTTGTACATTATTGAATGTACATTGGTGGAGCTAATGTCCAGGGATGGTTCAATCTGACAATAAGTCATTTGAAGATCTTGTAATACAATATTATTGGGTTTGTGAAAAAGTCATGTCGGTTTCTTTTTTTCTATGAAAAGCTTTAGTCTTAATATTAAATGAGTGATGTCCGAACACATAGGTTATATAGGTGTCATTTGAAAGGTTTGAAATGACGCAATCAGTAAAACAAATTAACTCCACTAGGTGCGTCAATATTTGCAATTCATTATCCGTTTTTGAAGCGAATCATAAAAGATAATGAAAAATGGGTTGTTTACAATAACGTCAAGTGAAAACGATCATGGAGCAATAGAGATGAACCTTCCATATCAAACGCTGATATTCAACAGAGGAAAGTTGTGCTGTCCGTTTGGTGGAATCGCGCATATATCGTTCAGCCCCGGAATCAAACCATCAATTTGGATGGGTACTGTCGTCAGTTATACGAGTTGAAAAAAAAAAGAAATCAAAAAGAGCACCTTGGACTAGCCAATCGAAAAGGTGCCAACTTTCACCACGAAAACGCTCAACCGCATATACATATCTTTGGTCATTCGGCAAATATTATCGAAGCTGAATTGGGAAGTGATGGCAAATGCATGGTAAAACAGCGCTGTCTGAACTCTTTGAATGGTGAAACATTCAATTCTGGTGAGGTTCTTTACTCACAAGAATCAGAAGTTCTACGATGATGGAATAATGAAACTTCCCGAAAGATGGGCAAAGTGGTCAAACAAAATGACCAATACATCATCAATTCATTTTTGGTCAAATTTGAATTTATTGAAATTAAATTTCTATTGATTTAAATATTAAGGAATTTTATTGTTATGGTTTGTTTGTTGCTTCTACTACTCCTACCACTCACTTTTAATTACTTTTGGTAATTTTCCAATTTTTTCTTTTTGGATTTTTTGAAATACTACAAGAATTTATTATATGCATGCATTGTTTGTTTATCTTTGTATAAATATACCGTGTATCCTTGAACTTATAATTATTATTATCTTTTTTAACATTTATGATTTTTTAGGGTTCCGTACCCATAGGGTGCTAACGGAACCCTATTACTGAGCTTACGCCGTCCGTCCGTCCGACTCCGGCTCTATCTCATGAACCGTAATAAGTAGAGAGTGTGTAATTCAATTGTGTGTAGAGCGACAAATTTTAAAAATACACATTCTTAGAAGCATTGTTATTTAATTTAATCTTTTGTTTAATTTTTTTTATAGTATACTTTTATCCTGTTGAATATTTCACTTTTGCTACAAAAACAAAAGCAAATTAATTTTACATAACTTCAGACAGAGGTACAAATTTGCATACATTGTGTTAAATCTTGTGCGATGGTACGGAACCCTCCGTGTGCGAGTCAACTCACACTATGCTAATTTTTGTTTTGTCATCAACTTAAAAAAAAAAAAAAAAAATAAAATAATACAAAAAAATTAAGTGTAAGAAAATATAGAAAATATTATATTTATTATTAATTATGTACTACTTTATATTTGATTTCATGTCATTTTACTGATGAATTCCTCTTCTGCCGCCATAGTGCACTACAATGCGCTTACCATTGTTTCACTGTGATAAATTTTTATTACGTCCATGATGCAGAAATGCATCTTAATTATACTCAACCATCTGCATCTGTTGTAAAATTATCATATGATCCAAATCAATTTAAATCATATTTGTTACAATTACAGAAATATGGTGTGGAAAACTGTTCGACTTATTTATTTAACAAATCCAATGTATATAAAAGTCATTTACAAAGTAAACCAACTTATTTTCAATAATCTTCCCATGTTTCATTGAATCAAAATGGTTTAAGTCACAGATTTATGTTGTCAAATAAAATTTCAATTATTAATATTTTCTACTTCAATAAATCCAAGATTTTTGCGCGGATTTAATCAAACAAATTTTTTTGTTTAATTTTCTCAAAAGGTTAAAAACGTTTTCGTTTATAAGAGGAGTTGACTTTATGTAAATTAAGTATATATGATTATGTATTTGTGTGTGTGTGGAAGCCATTATTTTTGAGATTGTTAATTTGGTTTCATGTTCTTCATCATTTTACTCAGAGTTTTTTTTTCATAGAATAAACGCAGCCATTTGCTCAATTACAATCAAAAATTGCTACAAGCAAAAAAAAAAAAAAAAAAAAAAAACGACATCATCATGAGAGATGAAAGATTATACAATATGCAAATGTTGTTGTTGTTATTGTTGTTGTTGTTGCTGCTGCTGTTGTTGGCCTTAAGTGAAAAAAACAAAAACACAAAACAAAACAACAAGAACATGGTTAAATGCACTATAATTTAAGTTAAAGCAAAAAGATGCAAAAAGTATCTCAAAACATCACTCTTTAGCCAAAACAACGCGATGGAAGTAAGTTGCCATTAATGAAAGACAGACTACACCACACAACAGAATGCAACAGAACATGGCAACTAGTATCAGATGAATATCTTGTCTTTAACTACAACATACTTTGTACTATACTATATCTCACTGCATTTGAGTATCTCTTTATATAAGTGTGAGTGTGTATCTGTATCACTTATATGTGTATGTACCTAGTGTATCTATGAATTTAAGTGGGAAAATAATTGTTTTGATTTGTTTTTTTTTTTTTTTTTTTTTATTTTAGCAGCTGCATGATTGGTTTGGTCTTGATTCACATTGGATTAGAAAAACACTAGCAATAATTTATTAGTTGAAACATGCAAAAAAAGGCCAAATACCAATTCACTGCTAATTTTTTGCGTTTATCTCATTATTTACAGTATCATTTCAGATTTTTCTTTCCTTTTTTTTTTTTTTTTTTGTTGTCTTCTTCTTATTTTCAGATTCAGAAAAGAAACTATTGAAGGTGGGGGCAGCAAATTGTCTTCTACTATTCTACACATCTTTGTCCTTAACCATCCATCAATGGTAACGTTCATTGTTCATCAACAATTATTATATCTTTAACTTAGTTGGATCGTGCTAAACTTCATTAAATTCTATTGCTTTGTTCCTTTTCATTTCTTTGTTCGTTCGATTTCTGTTCATTTCATGATTGCTCTTCATCAGCATCAACATAAACATCAGCATCAGCATCGGAACAATAAAGTCTGGTCTTCAAAAAAAGGCAGACATGTAATATAGGTATGTGCAAGTTAGTAAATAAGTAAGGAAGTTCGTTTCTTAAGTCTTTTGTTTTGATTATATGTTGCGAATAAAAAAAAGGTCAACACCGCAACAATGAAAATATTCAAAATGAAGATGACGATGACGATCGAATGACTGAAACGAGTGAATAATAATGAAGGCAATGGATGGCAAATAATGAAGACGGAATATCATCATCTCTTCATCTCTTCTCTGGTAAGTACCTCTACCTGGTGATGATGGAAATTTATGCAAAATTGTTTTTAAAAGCAAAAATAAAAAAATATAAAATGGTTGCTGCTGTTGCTACTACTGTGATGACGCCATCATTATCATAAGCATCATCATCAAATAATTTTTATTATAATTAAAATTCCTTTTTGCTACTGAGTTTGAATACAGTTGAATCTCGATTATTCGGACTTTCAACAATCGGTTATGCTTATCTATTAATCGGTGTGCTAGGTAATTGATTTAATGTTTTTTCACTAACTATAATTGTCATATATTATTCGGAATTTTATTTATTGGTTCTATTGTGTACGATTTATATTTATTATCCGAGGAATGCATAGAATAAGTTAGGGTAAAAAGGCCGCTCGCAAATACACACGAGTTCACCAAGAAACCAATTAGGCCCCTTATGCCTGATTATGGAAAGATGAGGAAAATGTTGGGGGGGGGGGGTTGATGTGGGAGATGAACTTGTGGTAAACGTGCACCAGTCTCTAGTTGGTCCTAGAGATCTCCCTCAACCTCTTAAACCAACCTGAGTCAGTTCAGCTAGTGGCATCTTTTGCCAAACTGCCTCATTATAATGTGTAGATTAACTCAATTGTAACACTCATATTAAATCAGTAATGTCAGGAGAGTCGAAGAAATTCAAATTCAAATATATGTATGTAAGTATATCCGCTTGTTCGTGCCGCTCAGAAGACATATTTTTACCGAATGACTACAACTTCAGATGACCGACCAGTAATCTGACTCTAAGAAAAATGTTTCAACGATGCAGTAGGGAATCAAGAAAAGTAATGCCATTGAGGGTTTTATTAGTTCCTAGATGAATGTATTTTTGTTTTAGGCATAATTCAAAATACTTACAAATGTATTACATTCAAATTCATTTCATTAAAAAAAAACTCTCGTTATCCCAAGAAAAACCAGAATATCCTAAAATGTCAAATGTACACGTATGTATATTATATCCTTAATAAAAATTAAATAATTTATGTAAGTTTATTTACAAGTATGTACTTATAACCTCCCATAATAGAGACTTTCAGAGTACTGTAATGAGCTCGACCCCGAGAAATACGAATAATTGAGATACAACAGTAGTTAACTAACTGACTTTACTCTTCGTGCCCTTTCAATAAATCTCTATAAAAAAAGCTGGAATTTGATTTGATTTTCCGTAATGAGATCGTTAACGGTACCATGTAAGTTTTGAAATATGTAGAATAATTGATATATATATATCTATGTTTATGTATGCAAAGTCACAAGTTCTTCATAAACACATGGAGCCTCACATGAATATCAATTCCGTACAGTAAGAATTGGTGAAGCAATTTGTTGATTGCTGATGGACTAGTTCATGGTATCCACCAGGCTTACAATGGTCTCAACAAGCATCCAGCTGTTCTCTGCATTTTGTCTAAGTTCTTCGATGAACCTAAATAAAAAATGTCTTAGCGCACTGTGCCACGAACATCAAATAACAATGTATTGAACCACAAAAGATGCTTGGCGAATGGTTTTGTCTCTGCATTATCGACAAATAGGGCAAGCCACGCAAGATGTGGAGCTTATCTGTCGTTGTCGTAAGAAAGACATCCGCTTTTGGGAACTTCAGATAATATAGCTAAACAATGAAACATAGTTGGAGTATTTGAAGAAAAGACAAGAAACAAGAAACGATAAGGATCTACTTATTTCAAATGAGGAGGATGATCTTAAGATATTGAATTAAGAATGAAAATATTTACAAAACTAAAACATAATACACTTAATAATCATATATGTACATAAAAAATAGTTTTTTAAATTGTTCGTAAGTTATGGGCTACCATATCGTTCATCTGGTTCCATTGAAATTTTATGAATGTGTATGGTTGGTTGTCGGCTTGAACATAGGAAAGTTTTGTTCCCGATATGTGTCCCCGTTTCCGAGATTTGGGATATTTAAACAATCAAAAACTATAAAAAAAATAAAAATTAACTTTAATTTTCTGATACTCAAAATGTGTTTTTTGCTGATACACAAAGTGTCACAGAGAGAATATAGTGATGCTAATAATATTCAGGATTTTTCTACTAAGTAAGTATATCTTTACTATTGAAAATTGTTTTGATTAATCAGTTTTTTTTTTATAAATACTTTTTATACTTAAGAAAAATGGAAAGAGAACCAAAAAGAAGTAGTAGAATAACAATACTATTTTGACACTAACTTAAGTAACTTTAAAACAGGTAATTCAGATGTCATACCTATAAACTACATATTACAGTAATAAGTACCAAATGTAAGCAATTATAAGATACGACGAACAATTAGCAAATTCCAAAAGAAATGACATTATTCTGGCAGAAAGTATCCATAATCTTAAAAAAAACAAAGCTAGAAAGATTTTTCTTCCACACTGGCGCTGCTGGCCACTTGAATAAGAACACTACCAGTTTCATGTTGTTCATGTTCTAGCAAATCTTCCTTTACTGTTATCGACTATTTCTCAATTTATCTTTAAAGTACTGTACATTAAGCAATTTTTAGAAAAGAAAAGCTTGCATAAATGTTATGTGGACACCAGTTTTGGTACCCTCACTCTGGTCAGACCCCATTCATTTATATTGGATGTAACTTGGAATCTCATTGCTGTAGTATAATTCTTTCTACATTTAAAATCAGCTCAAAGTAAAAAAAAAGGACTGGATAAGAACATTGACAATTGTGCTTTTTCGTCACATATTTTTGAAGTGAATGGTTCTGCAAAATTTTTGTGATATTAGTTCTTGGTATATAAGTTATATTTTTGTTAAAATTGGGACGAAAAAGTGTCTTAAATATGGAACAAAAAACAAACATATCTACTTGTAGAGAGCTCCATCTTTTTTATAGAGAAATTGCAAAAAAAAAATCGGAAGGAGTTGTATTGTAGTGTTTTATTATATTAAAAATAAGTCAGAGTGTGGAACAAACAAGAAAGGAAGCACTAAAAAATCAACTACTGAAGCTGACCGAAGGGTAATACTTCCTGTATCCACCAATAGCCACTAATCTAAATTAAAAATTTAAGTCGGATTTGGCGATAATAGCTACTGTATCAACAGTGAGACGGATTATTCAAAGTGCCGAACACCTTTTTTATACTGAAACCATCACTAAATCTCACGCGTAAGGAAGCTCGATTGCTTTTTGCATTTATGATTTGCAACTCGGAATGAAAACTCTTTGTATTTTCGTATGAAAAAATTTATATTAGATGCCTCGAATGGATATACGAAGCTTTTATTTTCATGATTTGTATAAGGAACATCATAATCTGAATCGAGAAGGTGGTGTTATGGTTGGAGGATCGCTTCTATTATGGAACTTGTGGGATCCAATTTCTGACATCTGAAATGAATATATATATGAATATATGTACTATAGATAGATTCATATATTGTTGAAAATAAATGTCAAATAGATCAATTTGGGTTCACCATTCCTGTCTTTTACAGTAAATTAATTGCGAACATTAACAGGATTTTCAATTTGAATTTCCAAAATGACATGGACAATCGATGTTTGCACTTGATGCAATTTTGAGATTTCTAGAAAGCTAAAAAAAAAAAAAAAAAATTAAATCCAATAAAAAATATGCCATTCTATAATTAATGTATGAACATACGTATGTGTATATAAGTATGTACTCGTATGTATGTGGATATAAATTTCTGTTTTAATTGCTGCATGTGGCGTGCGATTGCTTGCAACAACAATGTTGCACTTTGCCCACTTTTAACTTCTTCATTTTCATTTCAAAAGCAAATTTTTCTGTTAAACGCGATTAATTGCGATATTATATTCTTATGTAATCGTAAATGAAACAAAATCAAAATAAAGAAAAAAAAATAAAGAAATTGAAATAATAATAATAAAACGCAAGTAAACGTGGCCAACATGAAAATCACATCACATCACTACACAACACAACACAACAAAACACCACTAACCACCATCATCACTAAGTGCAATGTGTGTATGTTTTTTTATTTAGGAGAGTTAGGAGCTTCGTAACCATATTCAAACATTCATTCACTCATTTACCCATTCACTCATTTTTTTTTTCATTTATTTGATTTTACGTTTACATTTTACACTTTGCGTTACGTTTTCTATTGCTGTTGTTATTGTTGTTGCTAACTAACAATAATAAGTATAAAAAAATTAACATGCAACATTGTTTTATGACTCATGACAACATGCAACATGAAGCTCGTTTTTTAAAGTTTTTAACCAAAATTTTATTTAAGTTAAAAAAAGAAAAAAATGGTAAAAAAAACATTTTCAATAAATTTGGAATATTTCCTATTAGACAATAGAGTACCATGTGATAGATCATCGTCCAATTATTTGATTTATTATAATTACCAATTATAACATCAAGCAATTCAAACAGGAAGTAAATACTCGTAGAATAAATTATGAGTATGAGGATCATTGTTAAGGTAAAAATCATTTCCTCATTCTGTGTTGAGATAAGTTTAATGATGCTTTCGTTGAAGAAGTCCAAGATAACTGATAAATGATAAGGAAACGAAGGTTATTTCATACTGCAATGATGATAATTATTCTATATCTTCTACTAGTATGCCACGTCGACTGTTTGGAATAGTTAACCGAAGCTTCTTGAAGGCACCGATTGGTTCACATCGAAACAGATAACACAAGTCTAACGATTTTTTATGTTTCTGACTTTTGAATGTCAAATAGTACATATTTTTTCTTTATTCATTTTATAAATACTTTTTAGGGTTCCGTACCCATAGGGAGCTAACGGGACCCTATACCCTATCCGTACGTCCGTCCGTCCGTCTCCTAAAAAATAGAATAATTTCAATTCTTGTTCAACAAAATGTGCAGAATTGAGAAAATGCACGTAGCTCTGGTTTTTATTTAATACTTCGCACTTGTTCTTTCATTTCTTACATTACGATATTCTCTCTGTTACACTTTGAGAATCAACATAGAATACAGTTTGAGTATCAGAAAATTAAAGTGCTGTATTAGTTAATTTTTTGTACTATATTTTTGGGTTCTTTGAATATTCCAAATCTCAGGAACGGGGACACATAGCAGAACCAAAACTATCCTATGTTCATGCCGGGAACCAACCATATACATTCACAAAATTTCAATGGAATCAGATCAACGGTATGTCAGCGAATAACTTACAAACAATTTAAAACTCTAATTTTAATATATAAGATTATCTCTCGCATAATTTTTTTCGCCAATTGACTATGGGAATAGTTTGCTTATGAAATAATCAATATCTGGTATTTTTTTCATAATTTTCTATTCAACCGTTTGCCTTTTACTACTCAAAATATGTACAATTGATGAAGATTTACTCATTTTTTCCCGCTACAGCATTTTCTAAAGCAAATGTTGATGATCTATATCTAAAATGTATGTATCCAGTATATATATATATGTATGTATTTATATATATAATTAAACTTTAAAATAAATCATGTATAGGCAAATAAAAATGTATGTGTTACTTTTAATTATATCACTTGACATAATTTATCGCATGCGAGAAATTTTTTTTACTAAAATCTTGCTAAGCGCGGTTCGTTGACTTCAGCTGCGTTGAAAATTAAATTAACTTAGTTTTTATACATACATACATATATATATATATATATATATAATTGTAAAGTTAGAAAAATGTCAGGTGCTAAACGATATCATCAAGTGAAAATCGCGCTCAACGAAGTAAAAAACTTTTTAACCAAATTTCAAATTAAATAATAACAAAAAAAAATTACAGATTTCTGTTTTGAGTTTTTATAAAATTTTGTTCATTTAGGACAAAAACTCAACACTAACAACAACAACAACAACACAATCAAAATTAGTTAAAATACATTTTACACAACTGACTAAGTAAGCAGCCCAACGATGCTCGACGGTGTGCGTCCGTCGACTTTAAGCTAAATGGACTCAAGTAGAATCCATTAATAAAGCAACGGGAATAATAATAATAACCAACAACCAACAATAACAACAAAAACAGCAAGGTGCCACCGAGAGATATTACACACATAGATGAAGCAAGTGAGAACCCCTGTTTTTATGATACACACGACTAACCCTCGAGACGAGGAGTTAGATACTCATGCAACAAACAAATTCTACTACTACTTGGTATGGTATATCAAAAAACCCATGTTGATTTCAGTTTTCATAGTATGTAGTTTAAAATTGTATTGAAGTCGTAGAATTTTTGTAGTAGATTGTGTTGCGGTTTAATGTGGTGTGATCCAATCTCTGATCTTTGAGTGATCTAAGTGCACAACAACAGCAACAACAAAATATATGTTAAGTGAGAGAAAAAAAGAACAAAAACCAAATAACATAAGGTATGAAAGGAAAGAAAGCAAGCAAAAAACCGGAAGCGATGCTTATCAGTTAAAATAACAACAACAACAATAAGAACTATAACAACAATGCATCAGCGGGGGTAGCGCAAAATCCCGAACCAGACAACACATTTGTCCACAGTTGAGTGTCTGTGTGTGTCTGGTGCATAATTACTTAAAATATATATAATACACTGAGAGAAACATAGTCTATCTTGCCTCATAATCTATCAAATTTCAGTAAAATTGTAGAGAAATCAAACTACTATTAACATAATAATATTTCAATTCAATAACTCGAAAGCTAAAGAAATTCTCATTATAATTATTTCCATTTATACGCTTTAAGGAGTCTTTGAAGTTCAACAATTCAATGACAACATTCCTATGGCAACATATCAGTGATAACCTTTCAATGAGAATATATCCAAGGTTTTTCAATTCCAATCTCAGACTTTCTTCCTTAATCTTGAAATGTTTGTATGAACATTTTTGCATGTAACAACTTTTTTGATCATATTCCATAAATTATATTCATATACATCGACACTATCAAAATGACATTTCATTTCTTCATCCAAGCGTCTACTTTCCCATAAATTCTAACAGCTAGAAAATTCATCTTTGATTTATAAAAATTGTCGATTCCGGGGCAGATCTTATTAACATCAAATTTCGGGTAAATTATCAATATGAAATCATTTGTTCATCCGATCGACTTTATTCATGGAAACTATTTGATCCAGAAAACTTATCATATACGTATAGAATCATCAATCTTCATTTCTTTTTTTTTTTTTAGTAACATAAATAAATAGCTTGATCGGGAGGAAACTCTTTAATTGTTTGGGAGTTCTAAAGTATTCGAATATTGAATAGTCGGACACAGTCAACTATTGAATTGTAAAAAGTTTCTTTCCCTTCAATTGGTAAAATTTTTGTTTCTTACAGTGTATTTATATTATAGGTCTAAATGCAAGTGTTACCTGTTGTTTTCGTTGTTGGTTTGCTTCTGTTAAACAAACCGATTAAAATATTTAAATTTCATTGCTGGAAAGCCATAATAAAATCAACTAAACACTTTTGGTCATTTATAAGAAGGAAATGGTTTCACTGCTGCTGCTACTACTTTATGCGTATTTACTAGAAGTGTTATGAGGAGTAGGGGAAATGGTTTTGATGTTGGCTGCGTCTGTGGTTCTTTTTCTGTGTGTAAACGTTGCTTTTGCGCAGTTGATAAATGAAATAAATTAAATTTGCTGACCAACAATACTGACCAAAAATACCAGAATACTACAATACAATATGCCATGCCATGCCATACTTACCTCTCTCCTTCCTCATCCATTGAGAACCAAACACTTTGTTATGGTTGAGAAATTCTTTAATTGTTGTTACTGTCACACCAAAATATTATAGAAAACAGAAACAAATATTACAAGAAGAATATTAAAATAATAAAATAAAATAAAATAAAATAAAATAAAATAAAATAAAATAAAATAAAATAAAATAAATAAAATAAAATAAAATAAAATAAATAATAAAATAAAATAAAATAAATAAAATAAAATAAAATAAAATAATAAAATAAAATAAAATAAAATAAAATAAAATAAAATAAAATAAAATAAAATAAAATAAAATAAAATAAAATAAAATAAAATAAAATAAAATAAAATAAAATAAAATAAAATAAAATAAAATAAAATAAAAAAATAAAATAAAATAAAATAAAATAAAAAAATAAAATAAAATAAAATAAAATAAAATAAAATAAAATAAAATAAAATAAAATAAAATAAAATAAAATAAAATAAAATAAAATAAAATAAAATAAAATAAAATAAAATAAAATAAAATAAAATAAAATAAAATAAAATAAAATAAAATAAAATAATAAAATAAAATAAAATAATAAAATAAATTAAAATAAAATAAAATAAAAAAAAATTAAAAAAATAAAAAAAATAAATAAAATAAATTAAAATAAAATAGTAAAGTAAAAAAAAAATAATATAATATAATATAAAATAAAATAATAATAAAATAATTAAATAACATAAAAAAAATAAAATAACATAAATGAAATAAAATAAAATAAAATAAAATAATATGAAATAAAATTAAATAAAAAAAATAAAATAATTAAGTAAAGTAAAGCAAAATAATAAAAGAAATTAAAAAATTAAAATAAAATATAAAAATAAAATAAAATACAATAAAGTAAAGTAAAGTAAAATAAAATTAAAAAAACAACTGAAGTATTATTTGTTGGAAAAGTCCAGTAAATAATTATGTAAGTGCACAATTCTGGAAACTTAAATGACAGCAACAAAATACATAAACATAGTTTCTTCGAGACTTGATTTCTAACAACAAATCTTACCCGTAAATATGCAAATAATTGCCAACTTTTGTTCGTTGCTTAAGTTGTCTATACCTTATAATCATTTCTAAAGGAAATGTCGCAATAAAAAGTGCGATGAAGTTCTGTGGATGAAAGGTTTGAGACTGTAATAAATCTAAAGCATCTTACATATGGCAAATGAAACTGGTCAACAACATTTTTGTTGCATAAAATATTTTAATGGTTGTTTACTAATTCGAGGTCACTGATTTCGAATCTGCCCTCCGTTTTTCTTTTATATCTTTTTTTTTTTTGTATATATATCAATAAATATTTTAATTTTTCCGTTTTCTGTAAAACAACTTAAATGTTTTAAGTTTAAAACAATTACAAAACAACTTTAACAAAATTAGAAAGTTGGAAAGAACAATTAATTAATAAATAAATCTAGTTGAGAGGTCGACAGGATAAGATCTTCTCAACCGTCGCGCCACTCTGGCTCCTCCTATTCTGCGTCGCTTTAAGAGACGCCTGGCTAGTATGTTTGGGTGATTTTCCAACCGCTCCATATAATTCTTGGCTTGACGATTAATCACATCACCAATTTTTGGTGATTTGGTTTTCAAGGTCCGCCGTTCGCATTAACCACAGAGCTCCCGAGATCATACGCAATGCCTTGGCCTAAAGTACTCATCTTAGATATATTTGATTGTCGGATTCTTACTGGTGACTTCTCTTAAATCAACATGCTGACGTCCTAAGGCAACATAATTAAAGTAAGCGACTCTTCTTCTAAATTTTTCGATTTCATCTGTCAGGATCTTTAGGATCCATAAAATTTTTACACCCTAAGGATCCAGAGAATGGTAAGAAAAATTTTGATTTTTTTTTCTTTAGAGATTTCTGTCAATTACCAAGTAAATCTTATTATCATAAGAATTAAATGAATTTTTTTACATTACATATTTTGATCAAATTTAAAAAACAAAAAAGAAATACAGAATGGAAACCAAAATTATCCAACTGTAAAAATGTCTAACTAAAATGTATTTAAATGTGGCTCTATACTCTGCCCTCATCATCATCATCATCATCATCATGAACTTCATTATTGTTATTATTATTATTATTAATATAATAATCATTATTGTGATTGTCAACAACGAAACACTCTCACAAGGCACGCACGGCAAATGCTATAATTACTGAATACTTGTATTCATATTTTGTATTTTATAAGTAGGTACGAGTATCTAGATACATTATATAGCATAAAATTTTTCCAGTCTGTCCAACTTCTATTTATTTGAATGATTCTGTCAGCACTTTCAACGCAATTACTTTGGTAATTGTCATAATAATGAATCCGTTTCAATTCACTTCTGTTTAGTTCGGTTGAGTTCAGTTTTGTTGAGTTTATTTCAGTTGAGTTGAGTTTGGTTGAGTTCCAATTCGACATTTGTGTCTCAACTGGAATGAATTATGTTATACTATTATATATGCATATATATATGTAACTACTTATAGTTATTATATAAATATATATTTTTTATTTTTTTTTCACCGAGTCAAGTGTCATCATTATCAGTTGGTCTAACAACATTTTCATGTTCTATTTCATTTTTATAAATATATTTTTTACTTCTTTGTTTTCTTTTATTGTTTTTGTGGTTATGCTAACCACCGGAAATGACATTTTAAATAATGAGAAAAATAGAAAAGTCATTTGGAGACCTACAGTTTTTTGAACTTTAGCAAAGTAAGAACTTTTCCCCCACAAAAAAAAAAACAAAAATATAAATAAATCCAAAGAAATTAAAACAATAAATCTATATAGTTTAGTCAAATAAATTAGATCTGTTCCTAGAATTTTGCAGATTACAATTTGATGATAACTTTACAATTTACAAATACATAATTACAATTCTTCAATTTAGGCAATATTTCTGCTAATTCTGGTTCTAGCACTTCCAAAAATAATGATTTTCTCTATTACGATAAACAAAAATAAATCAGACACTATTAATTCGAAACTGTTCATGATATAGCACCTTAGGGTTCCAACTTTTTTTGTACTTTCTACTCATTATTAAATCGTCAATTTTCCCAATCGAGCTATCAAATATGCGTTCAATCTAACTAAAATCCTCATTCTATCACTTACATGCACTCTGTTCGCAATTTATATCTAAGATCATTTACTATCTTTTTGGCTATTGATACCACCATTGTTGTACATAGTATTTGCTGGGTTTACTTATGGGAGAAGAGATGAGAAGATTCTTAGTAAGAATAGTTTGTTGTGTTTAGAACAGTAATGGGATATGTAAATAGGAAACAGAGTAAGTTTCTTGTAGTAGGGGATGTGAAATATTGTATATTGGTTCTATGTAAATATTAAATAGATCCATCAATTTACATTTGGTTTACATGCAAAGGAAGATTAATCCTAGGTACCCATTTTATTGTGTATTCCTCAAACCAAATAGAGAGTACAAATTGTGAAGCATTTTGCATTAATAATCTTCCATGGTATGAAGTTTGAGAGAGTACAAAGTGATGAAGTGTAATTTACAATAAAATTTGAATCTGTTTTTCTCTGCTTATGGCACGGCATAATCTAAATTCTAAGCTCAAACTTTAATTTTATAAATCAAATCGTCATATGAAATTTTTAAATGGAATAGGAAAGGATGACAGTCTGCTTGGCACAACGACTAGTTCACCCAAAAACCAGAAGGCCCATTGATAAGCTTGGCTTGGATTATTATTAAAGTTAAGGTATTCGCCTTCGACCTTACTGGACTCATGAGAAACTCTATCGATAGCCTAGGAGGCTACTACCAGCTTCGTCCTCAGGGTTCTTACGCGAATTTTGTAAATGAAAAAGAATAAAATAAGAAAAAGCAATTCATTTCAAATTTCTATGACTATACTAACATTAGGAGACATGGTGAGTAATAGATACAAAAAAAAAACTCTAATAACAAAAGGCAATGTATCTGTGTCTGTGTGTGAGTCTTTTTTTATTAAGTGCTAACAATATGTTTTTGTTGTTATAATTGAGCGCTTTTAATGCGCTTCGAAATGATTTGAAAATTTGATCTAATTATAATTACATATTTCTCATACTATTTCGTTAACCCATTGTTATTGTTTTTGTATCTTTTATTGTATTGTATATTTAGTTTTACGTTTGTGGTTGAAACAAGAAATAACCACAACAACAACAACAAAATGAATATAGAACAAATTAACCTAAAAGTATCTTAAAATGATGGCGACGATTATACAACCAAAAGATTTATAATTTTAGGGTAACGAGAAAATAAATCTCAAGATCAAAAATATAAGTACATACATATAAACACATAAATATAATCGTATAAACATCACAAGGAAGCCTTCATTATTTATGGTGAATACAAAAAGATCAGATCAGGAATGAAAAAGTGAAGTGTCTAATAAAATTTGTAAAAAAGAATAAGATTGATATTATTTAATAAATTATTGTAGTTGTTTCAACATAATGACTGAAGCATTCAAATGATCAATATACATACCTAGGTAGTTCAAAAAGAGTTTAAACAGAACTAACATATGATACAAGTATCGTAGAATAAGAATTACATAGTTGAATTTAGATATGCAAATAAAATTAATATCTACTTACAAATATTAGTTGGAGAGTGATCAAGTCGCTTATGTTGGTGTGTCCAAGGCGAAGTCGAATAAATTTGCAAATGTCTCGACGATTTAGATATGGGTCCATAGAGATAGAGAGAGTCCAAAAGTAGAGTCATTTTTTGTGTTGATTGATATATCTATTTAGAATGGGGTTTATACAGATGGCAGGTTGGTTTGAACTGGTTTTGAAAGAATGTCCCAATATATTCTTTAATATCTGTTATGTTGTTCTTGGTTTCATAAATTAATGGATATAAGTGCGATTCTTTAGCACAGAGGTATTCTAATTCATTCATTCATTCGGCTATCTTAAAATGGTCGGGAACCTAGATAATTTTTAATTTGGATGTGTTGAATGAAATGATATTTCTTATGGCTGAGGAGTAAGGATTCTGATTGTTGATGTTGGCAATAGCATAGATTGAGGCATTGAGGGAGTCTGTGCATATTGCAAAATTGCCTATTGTCTGTTGGGCATGATGACAAGCTGTGAGTATGGCTGATATTTCGATTGTAAAATTTGAGGAGAAATCATGCAGCAGGTGGCGTCTTATAATTTTGTTTTTTGTGGTTAAGCTATAATAAAAGTGTTGCAGTTCTGAAAATTTTGTTTTAAATATTTCAGGGAGGGTATCCTTTTTGTTGGAGGAATGAAGCGAAAGACATGAAAAAAGAGTTGTTGGAAAGCCACTGAGGGAGACTTTGGATAGCTGTATTGGTATGACCAATGTATAGGTTGAACTTCTTACATATGAATTTATATTAGTTTATATAAAGTTGAGGGGACTTTGGGTTGTTTTTTTTTTTTGGCTTAAAGATTTTTAAGTAAATATTTTCTACTGGTGAATCTTTGGATGCCATAATAATTTTGAAGAGTTTGGCAGTTAGGAGGGCAAATCTTATTATATAAAAATACTAATATGCACATTTCGATGAAAAACTAATGCAATCATTTCGTTCACCCATTGCATGCAGGTGCTGAAGTTTGACTTCTTCTGTCCTCACTATCGAGTGGTAAATGGTCTCCATACACTTATTTCAGTTTGGGACATTGACAATTGTCATTATTCATTTCCTACAGGAAAGCATTTTCATGCAATTGCTATGTTTTTCCAAAATTTTACTATTACATTCATCATTCTTGTCCCAAGAATTCGAAAGCAATAACACATCATGACAAACCTAACCTAAACGACTTTATATTACTGGATTATGGATTATGATTTAATCAACATGCTCTCCCGATCAGCATAACCATGGTCGATCCGGATTATATAGAAGATAATAGAAATTTTTCATTTTTTAATTCTGTACGGATTATAGAAGAAATCCGGATCAGTGAAGTTCAACTGTATTTAAATATATCTGGGCGCAATTTATATAAGTCATAGCGATTCATATTTACTGTGTTCTTGGAACATAATTTTATTCTTTTGCGGATATGAGAAATTTTTTTGTTAATTTTGTTAAAATATTTAAATTTAACCTTTTTTTTAGAAACGTCCTCCGTTTTTAATGTTTTTCTTTAAGTCGGAAGTAATATGAATGTGAATCGAAGGTTTGCCAACAAAAACTCTTTGTCATTTAGTTTAAGTCGCTGGGAATCCTCCACATCTTGAGAAAATAGCCTAAAGCTGTTGAATGACTCTCAGAGAAACTAGTGTGCTGAAGTTGTGAATCGAAGGCATTCATTTGAGTTCATCATAATAGAAATGTTCATAAATTGCTAAGCCTACCTAGAGTTTTAATAAGTTTTTCTGCCTTGGACCCAGCACGAGCTTAGTAAAAAGACTATGAAATGAATAAACTGGACAAATCGCCTAAGAAATCGAGCGTAATTTTGCTGTTGGATATCACGAGTTTAAACACATTTTTTTGTTGAGTATGCCGAGAATTGAAATTTAATTTCATAGTCATCGCTTAGTCGTTCGCCAAAGACGTCATCTAATGTCTTTGTTGTCAATCCAATATTAACAGAAAAGCAATGCAATGCATCTTTGATATTATATATGAGAGAAATTAAGTAACCAAACAATTAATTTTCTAGTCCAATTTCTACCACACAATTTTTGAAAAGAAACTTCTAAATTACGAGTATTCCCGTATTTATAGGTATTATGATGTGCAATACATATTATATCTAAGCAAACATACACACAAGGATATATAGACGAGTGAGTGCATAGTGAACAGTTATTTGCCCTCTTGAAATGTTTCAATGTCATTCGCATTCATTCAACATTTAATTCGCGTATTTATGCGTTTTTTATGCTAATGAAACTTTTGAACTCGAACTCATCCTTTCTTTTTTTCTTCGTTGATTCTTCTATTTTCGTTCGTGCAGGACCTCGACACTATTACGGTCGCTTAAGTTTAATTGTCACGTTTGATTCAATAAATGACTAAATGAATGAATGCATGAATGAATGAATCAACGACTGAATGAATGAATTCAAATGTGAAATACTGTGAAATGCTGTGAAATGCTGTGAAATGCAAAATCAAATGATAAATTATCACTTCATAATTTCATTTGCCAACGTTAATGATGGGGATGATGATGATGATGACAATGATGATAATAATAATGGTCATCAGCATCAGATAATTACATTTCTTTCTTGTTATCCAAGCGCTATGTATGTGTATGTGCGTGTGCGTGTGTGAGTGTGTCTCTCTGTCATATATTTGTCATTATTAACCAAGCGTGAAATTTATTTAAATTCATTTTTAAGTGTTTGACTCACATTAAACGAATTTTATTTTTTCTTTTTTTTTCTTTGTTTGTCTGTAGAGAAAATTAACATTAACTACAATTGAGTGACAGAACTACACAATTTGATAAATACGGAAAAAAAAAATTAAAAAAAAAAACCAAACATAATAAATAAAAAATAAAATGAAAAATGAAATTATTAAAAAATGTCCCTGTTAAATGTGCATTGAGGTTAATTGTCGCTTCGTTGATTTTTGTAGGTGTCATCAACTACTTATAACCTTCCAATTCGAGCAGTTCCTCATATCTGGACAATGATTTGGGCATAAACCGATGAGTAACCAGTGAAGCCTGTTTTCTATTTTCTTCGGCAGCTAAGTTCGGTTATGTACTGACCAAAAGTAATTCTTTGATCCAGGATAAACAATTTTGAATCTCTTTTCACTAACAATAATAATAAATGTTCAAGCACAAGTTAATGAATATTTAAAAAACACTGTAATATTAGAAAACTTGAGGATTGTATGTAAATAAGTCGAAGTTTTTTTGTGCAGTATGTTGTTTTGAATTATAGAATTTCGACTGTACTTAAATAAGCTTAGACTCATATGGCAAATTCAATAGAATGTGAAGCACTTATGCACAAGAGTTTCAAATAATGAAAAGTAGAAATGTAACATTAATTAAGAGAAAGGTAAAAATTTAATTAATCCACCATGAATTCCCCAAATTTTTCCCCAAAAACAAACCACAAACAAAACCCTTGTATCTATTGTACAATGAATATGTTTTAGATTTGTTGTTTTGCATTTAGTCATTTAGTAGTTTTGGTACAACCTCTATGCTATTTTGCCAATTTATGTCTAGACCGGAAGTTTTGGATGAATTTTAAATGAAATGCGAATATTTTTTTTTTTTTTTTTTAATATTTTTGTGTTAATGTTATGCATTTATAATATTTTTAAAATATACATATATAAAAAAAAAAAATGTATTGTTTTAAAGTCGAATGGACCTACTAATATGAAATGTCACCCTTTTCTCTTTAAAAGTAAGTGATTGAAACATCTTATTTTCAAATACATACTTACATCATTATGTATTAATATTCATTAATTTAAGTACATATAACATCTTATTGACTTACATTTAATATAAATTATTAATCTTAATTAATTAATTAATTAATCTGCGACGATTACTAGAACGATAATAATCGTGGACTATTGTCATTTTCTTCATATTCAAGAAAATTTTGTATCTCTCATATCTTCAAGAAAAGAAGCCAGATAACCATGATAAATTAAATAAAGATTTCTGAAGCTTCTTGCTAGCAGCTGATTTGACTAGAATCGCTTTTTCTAAATGTTGTAATTTTCGAATCGATTCAGTAGCTTCAGACCGTGTTTTTGGTTTCTCGTGTTTACTTTCTTTAATATTGTATAATCCAATACTCCAATTATTGAAGACCACTCTTTTTCTAAAGCATAACATGCATCATATCGAGCAGAGAGCAACAAATTTGAAAAACGTTAATGGTTTTTATTAGTGTCTGAAATCCCGTATATGTACCTGACATATTATTTGCATTACCATTGACCACGACAGTTAATTATTACATATCAAATAATTATAGTAAGCTGATCGACATTTGCAATATCAGGCGTTGAATCTATTGTACAATGATACCAAAATATTTAGCAGATTGAACTTGAGTAGAAATGTTTTGCAATGCTTCATCTTGAATCAATAATATCATCTCTTCATAGATTTTTTTAAATAAGTTGTAATATTATTACACGTTTGCGTAAAGACCCTAGATATATTTATTTATTTTTTATTTTTTTTTTTATCTATTTCCGTTAACATTAATCATTTTCTGTTAAATATTATTTACATGGCAAATTTACCTACTTCTTTGGAGAAGATCCTTCCGATAGGTTTCATAGATCCTTCCTGTGGAATTGGATAATTGAAAAGTTTCTAGAAGTTCTTCTGTCTAGGTTTTGGAAACGTTGTGTTTGCCTCTGTCCATCACTATTATGCTCACATTTGGTAATTGTTTTCTTTTCAGAAGATTAGGGTGACTTCACACAATCTAGAATAGGTTCGTGAACAATGTTTAGCTCCTTGCTTAGTCAGACCAGTTTTGTATGCTTTGGGTAATACATATAGGGAGGACACTATTGTGAAATACAGTATGTATATATACATATGTACTTAACTCTTGTGGTCTTAGTCTCCTTTCTATGACGCCTTCATAAACTTCTCTATACCCTCTTAGTGATATTGTGTATATTGTATGTGGGTACGACGTGCTAAAGACCAAAAAACAAAAAAATAAGTTAAAGAAGAAAGATATTCATCACACATTTACCTTTCTTTCATACTCGTACTCGTATCATTTTATTAGCTGCCGTTAGATACAAAGATTTATAGCTACAAATTATGGTCATTTTCTTAGTTTTTCACTATTACCATTCTTTCTTATTTTCTTATTATTGTGGTTGATAACATTTCCATTTCGTTTCGTTTCGTTTTGTTTTGATCTACAGACGAAGATGAATAACAGCAAAACAACCAACCAACCAACAATAATAATAAAAGAGACCATTATTAATCTATCTTCACCTTAAAGCGTTTGAAAAAACGACTTAATATGCTTTATTATCGTTGTTCTTGACCTTTTAAGATACCAATTACTCTTCTATAAACTTCGTGTAAGCCTCAAATAAAATGTGGTGAAAAAGTGGAAAAAATACAATAGTATAAAAAGGAACAAGAACAAGAAAAAAGCAAGAAAATTTAAATCAAATAAAATACGCATTAAAATGAAATTTATTCTCACACCATTTTTGTTTTGTATTTTTTTTTTTTGTTTTTTTTTTTTATTGTTTTCATCATCGTCAAATTATTTCGTTTTTCTCTTTTACTTTAACATTATTTTTTATCTAAATAAATTACACTGGCCTTAGCCCAACCACGGTTTTTGACTACTTATGAAAGAAACAAACTCGACTATTGGCTACCCTTTACATACAATCATATCAAAGCTTAAGAAGTCCAACTACTTACTTACGGAATATAGTAAATACTAACAAGAGTTACAATACTATTAGTAATAGAAAAGTGTAACGTGTCTTAGCAGTTATAATATTTTCTGCAAAGTTTTCTGTTGTGTGTTTCGAAGGTGGAAGGAATGGGAGAATCCTCATATGAACTGAACTTACATAAATATCAACTTTCTGAAAAACAATATCCTGGAAGGACAATCAAATCAGTTGGTTAGCGCAATAGTACATCAATCAAATGAAATCAAATTACTTACCATATACGTATATTGCAGTATTGTATATTCTTAGCTTGTTACATTCATTTTCACAAGTTTAATATATCATTTTATCCATATACCAGACAGAATTCAGTAATAATAGTACACAATAGTAATACTCGTAGTAATGTTAATGATCGTCATGATTATAGTTCTTTATAAGAAGAACAAGCTTCACATTCATCTATTCACTAATTTATCCATCGTTTGAAATCACTCTTAATCACTCCCCTTAATTTCTCATTAATTTGCATAATTTTTGTTTAAAATTTTTGACCAAAAAAGTAGTTAATTTTTTATTTTATTTTTACGCATACAAAGAACCGCCCATCATAGACCCCATTATGTAGGTAAGTCTTCTTAGTCTTCTTTAGAATAAACACTTACATTTTGGTATATGATCTTCTTTAATTTGCACTGAAGTTGTAATGATCATACTTATATGTGGGATGGGATAAAAAATGGAATGGACTTCACTCATAGGCTTTCGGCTACATTTATTGACATGATGAGCATTATGATGGTGTTATCCATCATTGTCTAAATGTCAGGTCTACACTCATGTTTTTTTTTCTTCATTTTTATAATAGAAAGCTAAATTATGGTACATGATTTTTCTTTATATGCCATAGACACAGATCGAGTTCTGAAGTCGTACTAGGCGATAAGATCAAATAATATAGGCACACCGTTTAAATAGAGCATAAGTTCAATCGAAGGCCTTGTAGTCCCTAATGATGTATCCAATAAAAGAGATGGATGGTTAGTTGAACGGTATAACTCAGGCTGTTATTAAAATTAACCAGCAAAATTAACAAACAAAAAAAATACGCAGGTTTCCCACGAGCAGGTTTATCAGTTTGGCGTGATTTTGCTAGCAAAAGATAAGGATATCGGAGCTTCTAAACACCACTGTCACTGTTGTAATGAACTACTGGCACAATGGATGTTTGTTTCCTACTGTCGTAGAATCAGGAAATTTACAACACTTCCTATGTGCCAGTTTGGAAAATTTGCCACTTCAGAGTTTGGCTCTATTTCGTTGAATCCGCGGGATTGATCCCATGGACATAGACCAATAAATGATACTGTACCATCAACTCCTCCTTATCCCCGTAAAGGGCTTCAGGCTTCACAATAAGTCACATAACTTTTATAAACTATTACATACATACATATACTCGTATAAAACGATAATTTCATTCATAATGTCGATGTTCCATAAATAAAATCATGTCCATTTTCTATTTACATAGTACTTACAATAAGTAGCAAAATACAAAGCTTAGTAGTATAGAGTAGTGTATGTAAGATTTATTAGAACCAAATTTATCTTGGTTTCTTTTTAAAATAAAAATTCAATTCATTTTTATCATAAAATAACTAAAATTTTCACTCCTACACAAGATTAGATTATTTTAATCACATAATTTGTTATTTTTGCTCTCTGTGTTATTTATTTCTTTGTATGAGTATATACAAATATTTTTTTGTTAATTTAAATTTATCTTAATTTTTTTAAGATTATCATTTTGTGTA